>VZTJ01002638.1:59009-73880 GCA_013397795.1 Orthonyx spaldingii | reverse complement strand
GGAGGGCGGAAAGGAGGGAGGGAGGGAGAAATGGAAGGAAAGAGAGAAAGAGAGAGAGAGAGAAGGAAAGAGAGAAAGATAGAAAGAGAGAGAGAGAAGGAAAGAAGGAAAGAAACAAAGCAAATTATTCAATTATTCCTGGGAGACTTTAAAGTAAGGCTGAGTCTCTGTGCTTTAATACATAATTTCTCATAATTTTACCCAAAATGATATCCTGAAAAAATTATTCTTATTAATGTTCTCTTCATTTCTGCAGGGGGCATAAAAATAACTGATGAGTATGAGAATATAAACCGTATGGTTAGTGAGGCAGAGGTGATAATTAGAACATGCTGTACTATGCAGTAAACAAAGCTATTATGAACGATAGAGTTCTTTATAGAGTATTAAAAGGGGGATGGAAATAATATACTTTCCCCTGACTGGCTTAAAAGCTTTGTCTGTAACTACCATGAATAATAATTTAAAAAAAAGAAGAAGGAGATTTGGAGTTGATCACTCAAAGTGTTGGTTTCCAGTTAAAACCAACTGCAAGTACTATCAATACTTATTTGATTTCACAGTAATTTATGTATAACATATTATTTGCATCTCATTAGTCATAGGTTTGGACAGGATAAATCATGTCAAAATTGCAAATACAAAGTTGTAGAAGAAAAATATTATAGATTTATTATGCCAATAGGAATATCTCATTGTTATTTTACAAGTTTTCTGTTTTCAATGTCAAAGCCATACTTTCTACAGGCAAGTCAAGTTCATTGTGTACAAGGGGTAAATCCAACGTAGAATTTAATCTTTCAAGGTTTTCAAGGCCACAAAATTCTTCTGCCTTGTTTGTGAAGGCTACATGGCTATTGGATATTGAAGTTACTACCACCAAAATTATCTCCAGTGTAAAATCATTGCAATACCTTACCATGACTCTGATGTCTTTAGCAATACACAATTATAAAATACCTCATGAAATCAAAGAGTCCATTCTGAACTAAAAGTATACATCACAAAAAAGTAGCCATGGACCTCTACAACACCTTGAAATATGCCTTAGATTTAATCTTGACCAATATAAAACCAAATCAACCCCGAAACAAAACACAATCAACCAAAAAGTAATATCCTAAATTGCATGTATTTGTCTTACCTGTTTGAGATCTGTCCCAGCTTTTTATTTTTTTTTTTTAATTTATTTATTCTTATTTTTTAAGAAAGAAAGATCCTGTATTGAAAAACATGAGCCAAGATGAACAAAGACCAGTCAACATGAACTTAAAATTCAAGTTACAGTTAGAATAACAGAGATGAATTTTTTTTTTGGACCAAACACAGGAGATAAAGTGCAAATACACTACCCTGCTACACCAGTTCTGCAACAGAAAACTTTGATCTTCTGGAGTCATGATTTCAGAAAGGAGGCATTGGTGCTTTCTAGATAAGTGCACCATCTAGTTGATTCCTCAATGCTTCCTCAGTTACTTCATCGACAGTGGATACATGGACTCTGCATCTATATACAGAATATCTCTTTATATGTTACTAAGTGCAATGCAGATGAGAGGAACAAAACTCCACACAAGGAATGCTTCTCTCCTATCACTTCCAGGAAGCTTTGGTTTTCAAGAAAACATCGAAAAACCCACAAAGTAAGAGATATGTTTCTACCTTGTAGTGCATAGTTAAGCTAAAAACCTTAAAATTTTTATTACAGGTACATTACATCTGGTGTCTTTATTAGTATTCAACTAAATGTTGTAAACCAGTGAAGAAGTATTTTGAACAGTATTCCCAGAAGAATCTTTCATTTTTAATGTCTTCACTTTTTCCATTATGTTCTTATTTGCTATTTCCTTTAGCCTTTCTCCTATTTTTTTTTTGTCTCTGAGGGTTTCCTTTGCAACTGTGAACTAAATAACCTTGCTTAAGCAGATCCACAGTAGCAGTAAGTTGAAAAGAACTACCCAGAAGTTAATACACATATTTCTCCACTTGAAATAGAGAGAAAGATGAAATTTGTATTTCTGAAAGTCTGAGGGACTTAGACTTAGGGTTACAAACCTTAGAGTTACAGGGAATTTCTACCCTTCACTCAGGATTTAGAGCCACAACTCACTCCTAAAAGTATGTTCTTCATAAATGAAAGATGAGTGAAATAGATACATAGCCTGCAGAGAAGCTCTAAGAAAGTCAAAAGACTGGGAGACTCAAATTTACTTCCTTCCTACTACAAGGATTCAAGCCAATCTTATTAAGAACAAGTAAGCCCAAACACCAGTTCTGTGGATTTCTTTGAGGGAGAAAAACTCACTCAGAAGCCTGGGCTTTAAATACAGGAAGAAAAAGATCTGACTTCAATCACCTCTTCATGAGCTTAACCATTTTTTCTAAAGGTCATTTTGTGCAAAATACTGGTGGTTGCTGTATAAATGACCTTCATGACTTTAAAGGAACATTCCCATGAAATACTCAGCCCACAAATTTCTGATAGAGTCTCAGAGTGTTCTTGAAACATATCCATAAGACTGACCTGCAAGCACTATGTGGTGGGAAACATTGTTTTCTTTTACAACAGAGCAGTGAGAGGAGAAGGGCAGTTTTACCTCTTTGGCTCAGGGTCTTAAATGTGTCTTCTTTCCTTGGAGATAATTACAACTATTGTTTTATTGGGTATTCTTAGGTACATACTCTTTGAGTTTCTTTCTTGAAGTATTTCCACTTTGCAAGATAAAATGAAATATTCATCAAGCCAGACAGAAAGAATGAATAAGCAAGATTCTTTTGTCTATTGAGTTGAGTAGTCATGTGGGAGATGAACACATGGGTTCTAGTCCCTGCTCCAATAAATACTTAATACATATCAATGTATAACTCTGGGAGCAAGTCCTTCACACAAGACATGCATGTTTTGTGAATCTCGGGAGAATTTAAACATAAAATAGATATCTCACTCTGTCAAGACCAGAGTTCTTGGCATGCTCAGAGCAGAACTTTAGATACCAAGGGAACTTCTCTGTCAGAAATACTCGTGAGTTTGCAGTGCAGCAGGTTTGAAAATATGAACTTTAAAAATGAGAATCTGAGAATTTAGTGGACTTAATTCTAAGTGTTTTCATTTTTTCTGCTGTTTTTATTAAATTTATTTTCTCATAAGACATAAAAGTTTGTATTGGATTGAAGAGCTGGACTTCCAGGTATTGACCAAAAACATGGTAGAATACAAAGCCACCTTCCCTACTTAAGTGTCCAAAGCATGTAACTGTAAGGAAGAAAAATAACATTACCATATCATGACAAGCAATTTCCCCTGTTCCACTCTCTAGGAAGTCCCCATTACAATCAGAGATGGACCCTGCCTACACAGCTGAATGTCTAGGGCTTTGCTGTTGTAGCTACAGCCATGCACACATGAGATGATGAGCAATTGCATCTCTGTTTGCAGGAGATATTTTATGGTTTTGCTGCCTAACATCACAGAAGGTCAGAAGGGAAATGGATGGTGATAAACTAACAAGCAAAACTGTTCTAACAAAGCATCTGTGAGCAACTTGATCAAAATGACAGACATCAATCAGAATAATAACTTCAAATATGAGATTTTCAATTAGTGAGGGAACATAAATAAATGCGTCTGGAAAATAAGCATAAGGGATTTGGGAAGGAGACAGCACATACATAACAAAAGAAAGAGAGAGAGCCAGCAGGAAGAGAAATGGACTGATATATACAAAGATATGTGCACAGGAGCAGACTTACAAACAGGTCTGCTGGGAGACACACAGTTAAACAGAAGTATTACAAATGTTGTCTCTGGCTTGCACACAGAAAAGACTGTTAGAGTTTTGCAAAGATCTTAAACTGCATTTAAAGATATACATAAAAAAAATACACCTTCTGCTATATACTCCCTTCCCTTCCAAAATGTTCTCTAACACATAACTGTTTGTAGGACATATTTGACACAGGTGAGGCTGCATCTTGAATATGGTTTTCAATTTTGGGCCCCTAATGACAAGAAACACATGCAGGTGCTGGAGCACATCAAGAGAAGGGTAGCAGAGCAGGGGAAGGCTATGGAACATAATTCTGATGAGGAGCTACTGAGGGAACTGGTGGGGCTCAGCCTGGAGAAAAGGAGGCTCAGGGGGGACCTTCTGGCTCTGCACAACTCTCTGACAGGAGGGGGCAACTGGGGGGAATTGGACTCTGCTCCCAGGGAACAAGGGACAGGACAAGAGGACATAGCCTCAAGCTGTGTCAGAGGAGGTTCAGGTTGGATATTAGGAAATTTTTTTTCACTGAGAAAGTGGACAGTCTCTGGAATGTGCTACCAGTGGATATAGTGGAATCGTCATCCCCATAGGTGTTCAGAAACAAGTAAATGCAGCACTCGAGAATATTGTTTAATGGCAAATTCATGATGCTGGATTAATGGTTGGACTTGATCTTAGAGCTCTTTTCCTACCTTAATGATTCCATGATTCTATATGCTTAGCAGAATTGTAATCACAACAATAAGGATGTTCAAACTGAGTGCCTCTTTTGTCATTTCCTTACCTCTGAGGTTGTCATTTGCATTAGGGCAAAATGCAGCCTGATCAAAACGACAACATTTTACTTCCACTTTTCACAGGATGATGGGCAATGAGACCTCAAGTTGCATACCTCCAAGAAAAAAAGTAAAGGCCACCTCCACCTCAGTAAAATCTTGATGTGCAGGTTGTTGAAAGGTGTAGAGAAGTTATGTTATGTACAGATTTGGTCCTTTTTCTCCCATCAGAGCTAATGCAATTGGGCTGGACACTGATAGAGATGAAGTTTTGATCTAGCATGTCATGGACACTCTAATGTTAACACTGAAAAACTTTAAACTACTGTGTGGGCCTCAAGGATGCTGGTGAGTAAGATATGGCCTCCTCAAAATCTCTCTGCTATGACCTTGTTTTGCTTGGCTTCATAAGTTACCAAAAGCTGAAAGTTTTTTTGAAATGTACCTATATATTTAGGGATGATTGTAAAAGAGGAAATTCGACAGCTTGGAAAATAATACGGGAGAAAATTAAGTTCCTAGTTCCTGCTAAAAAATCTAACCGAACAAAACCACCCAAAACAAAACAACCCCTCCAAAAAGCCTCAGAAGTACTTAATTAATGAGCTTCCTTGTATGATTCAAGTTCTGATTGTTCATGCTCTAGCAGTAGCATAATTGAAATAGCACTGTAGAGAGGTGGGTGGGAAGAGAAAAATCACTGTTCTCTATTGTCAGGTTTTCAGAGAGATGTAAGATTTCTTTGTGAAAGTGATACTCATTTCAGAAACAGCAAGGTTGGTGTCCTGATTCAGACAAGGACACTCATTATTATCAATGTCTTAAGACAAAGATACATGAAAATTTTAACAGGTCAGGTGAAGAAGGAGTTCCTCTGTATCTCATTCAGGATTTGAATAGCCTTTAATTTACAGAAGAAATTCTGACAGGTAAATATAGACTGCTACAGGTGACTCTATAGGTAAAATTTTTTGTCATAAGCATCACTGAATACCAATACATTAGTTAAAGAGTTTGAAAAACTCAAATATTTTATGTTACAGGCCATCCTCAAAGTAAAGTGAACTGAAAAGAGGTGGTGCAAACGGCATTATCTTCTCCTTGCATTTTATCTTATGCCTTCTAAACATCCATTCTTGTAGAAAACATCCTGGAGGTTTATTAGACTCAATAGAGATTAACGGAAATCCAAGAATAAGGGAAGTGGGAGAGTCCAAAGGAAGTAAAGATATAAGGTCTGATAGCTGTGAAATATATCCAGGAAAACAAAAAAAAAGAGAGAAAGAAAAAACAAGACACGCCAGCAGGACACTGCAAAAAGTATTTGAATATAAGCAGTAAGTGCAGCTGTTGATAAAGAAGGAGGATAAATTTAGGTTATCCTGATCTGATACTGAAATAGGGAGTGTTGCCCAGAGAAGCTGTGGCTGCCCCATCCTTGGAAGTGCTCAAGACCAGGCTGGATGGAGCTTGGAGTAACCTGGGACAGTGGAAGGTCTCCCTGCCCATGGAACAGGGTTGAAAACAAACGATCTTTAAGGTTCCTTTCAACCCAAAGCATTCTATTTTATGATCTGTTGAATATCAACTTGTATGAAATGAACTGTTACTAGTCAATCGTGTAGTGGACAGGTCCACATAAAGTCAGTGAAACTACCAGAAACCCATATGATCAGATAAGCAAACTCACATTGTACCACACAAACTACTAGATTTCAGATGTATGACATGTGTCACTTAACAACGTCCCACAGTCCTTACAAAGAAGCCAAAATGCAGCAGCTGTGGCTAGATATACGTATTTCATTGTCATTGACTCTGTATATATAGTGTTGAGTGAATCTCCCACCAGGTCCTGGAGTGATGTCATGAACTTCCTGTATTGCTTACCGTCTGCTTAGTGCCTGAGGCACCTGTATGTTTAAGATGGACCCGGGGGACCCCGGGTGCGGGTTGGTTCTACGGCTCGGTCCGACGGCTCTGGCTCCAGCGGCTCTGCCGGGCTTGGGGAGACAGCACACCGGCAACGCTGCGCTGCTCTCCTGCATTCCTGCTGGCTTGGAGAGAGGTTTTGGGTTTGTTTTGTTTTGTTTTGTTTCCTTTTCCTTTCTTCCCCCTGACCTCCCTGCTTCCCTTCCCTTCTCTCCGACCCCAGGGGGCCTGAGGGGTGACCCCAGCTGGTCAGAACCCCGAGGAAGATCACGCCGGTGAACGAAGGCACACGGAGATCCACCAGCATCGCCTGCTGTGAGGAGGAGAACCAGCGAGTCAACAGGTTTTTTCCACCTGCCCTTCTCCAGCAGCCTGCTGTGTGGACTCCCCCCTCCCGGAGGCTGGGGGGGGAAGACGACCAATTGTTGGTTTCCTTGGGACACCTCTTTTTCTTTCTTTTTTTTCTTTTTCCTGGTTTTTCCAATTTTGGGTTGTGTCAATAAATAGTTCCATTTTTTTTCCCCAGCTTTCACTTGCTTTTATTGATTTGTCTTATTGGTGGAGGAAAGAGGGAGATCCCTTTCTCTTGGGGGTGGGAGGCGCTCGTTCCAGAGCACTTCCTCCTGAGAGTTTTGTCTCAAAACTGACACCAAAACACACCATTTAAGAATTATGGACTAATTTTGTCTTTTGTAATTTTTATGATTGCCCCTGACAACCACAGGTCAAGAAAAACATTTGGTCCACTATTTTGACTTTTCTATGTTCAGTTCTATTTGTGATTGTGGTTTTACTTTCTCTGTGGTGGGGTGCTTAACCTGTTCTATGCCAATTATCCGTCAAAGTGTCTCACAGCTCCAAAACTTGGTTTCCCCTCGAGCAACTCCCAAGTTTATTAGTTTGACCTTATCAAGCTTCTTTTAAGGCAGATCTCAATGTCAGTCCAAAGTTACAACTGTCCTTCATTCTTATTTTCACAATTACCATCTTCCCAACTCCTCATTGTTAACCCTGAAGACTGAGTTTCTTTCTTAAAGTATCTCTCAAAATCCTAGACACTTGTCATATAGAAGGAAGTGGAAGGATGGAAACCTGGGAAAATCAGGTCTTTTCCCTCTCACACTTTACTTTTGCTCTCCTTCTGTCACTGATCTGAATCAGGCACACCAACAAGTGTTTCCCCTGAAATATGGACTGGTGAATCTCACAAGGAGAGCAATCAGTGGTCTGCACAATCACCCATCTTGTGTTCTTTTTATAGCAATTTTCAAGCACCTTCTTTGTTCTAGCTGTAGCAAAGGCTTTTCTTGCAGCAGAAACTGTAGATGAAGGCCAATTTCCTGAATCCCAAAACTTCACCTTAGTTCTTTGATAATGCTATTTATATATGTGCATGAATGGGCATAAAGACACATACATGTAAGAGCTATAGCAGTATTGATGAAATGTATTATCTTCAAATGGTCATGCTACTTTTGCTTGTCACCTCCTTATTATCTGTGTTAAAAAAAAAAAAAAAAGTTAAGTGAAATCATCATATGCTTTAGTTGCACAAAACTTATTTGAGTGACAGGACAATGATCTGAGTCTTCTGAGCCATTACTGACAGCACAGAAATCTCTACTTTTGTACATATTTGTTAGCCAAGCCAGGAGCTTCATCACACCCTTAGAGTTTTTTCATAGTCCTGCTGTACTCTGTTTTAAGGAGACCTTCTTCCTGTCCCATAACTTTTTGTTGCGTAACACTGTACTTTTCTAAGTTAGGGTGATCATTTCAAATAAATGTTTTTGTAACTTATCCTGAAAGCATCTGAGAAGTTCCCTTTCATTGTACATCCTTAGAAATCTAGACACATAAGTTAAAGAACCCATTTCTGAATTCTTGAAGAAAGTTTCTCTGTTAGTCAGCATTAGCCAAGCAATGCAGATTTATTCCTTTTCATCTCTTCTCATGATGCATTGCCTACAACTCCTTGATCATTTTGTTTACTTTGCTCTGATATGTATCAAATTTTGTACATCTTACATAAATCTTTCTCTCTCTTTCTCTCTTTCTTCCTTGCTTTCTTTCTTGCTTTCTTTCTTGCTTCCTTTCTTGTTTCCTTTCTTGCTTCCTTTCTTTCTTCCTTCCTTTCTTCTTTCCTTTCTTTCTTCCTTTCTTCTTTCCTTTCTTTCTTCCTCTCTTCCTTCCTTTCTTTCTTCCTTCCTCTTTCACTTTCTCTCTCCCTTTCACTTTCTCTCTTTCTCTCTCTCTTCCTCTCTTTCTCTCTCTCCTGCATAACAATCTATGAAGGGGAAGGACAACACTTTCACCTTCTCATACATGCCTTTTATGTCTGTATTTTTGAGCTGTTTTTCTTACTCCTTCTCTTCCACCAAATTGCTCTAATCCACTTCAATGTCATTTCCCCTTCTGTTCAATCATATCTATCTCTTCTTTTACTTCAAAATTAAAGTAATAGGGTCACCTACTACCAATGATTCCATGACATTAAAATGTAGACAAACATCCTACAGACATAATGGGTCCTGGGTATCTAGAAATCAGCAGGAGACAGCAGTGACCAAGAAGTTTTCTGTTTTCTTCTGCGATTTAGATTATTCGTCTACATTTATGATGATGGATACAAACTCCAGTGAGCTGGAATTTTTCAAAGGCTAATGACCTGTCATATTTAGTAACCAAAGTATGACAGAGTTTTCTAGACTGTGAATTCATTCATTAAAAGAGAGGTGAAAGTTCAAGTTTTATGTGATAGTATTATCGTTCCTCTTTAATAAATGTATAATTAGATAACTATAGGAAGATTGTATATACAGCAGATATTAATCCATTTAATATGTTGACTGTCTATACTTAATTATGATAATCTCAATGTGCTGTTAAATAGACAAGCAGGACAAAAGCCTCCCTTAGAGATTTGTCAGTAGTATTTTAAGAGCTGATATAGTTTACCTATAATCCTTCACTAACTCATTAAAGTCTGGGCATAAGACATTATTTCTTTCTGTTTTCTGTTTCAGTCCTTATTTCCCTTTTTTACTTCAGATACCTACAGCTTGTGTTTCTCCAGGACAAAAAAAAACAACCTTTGTAATTGACATAAATGAGTGATTTTCATACCTATCCAGGGTTGAAGAGTTCTCTGAATTTGATGTGGAGGGCTAAAACAATGGCTTGTGTCTTCATCTTTTTAGGTTCTATGAAAGTACCAAGAGGAAAAAACAAAATAACAAATAAAAGTTGAAAAGAATAGCTAGCAACCCATAGGAGAGCCATTACAATTTATAAATGAGGGTTACACACTCAATCTCTCTCTCTTTTTATGTATGAAGTGAAATAGATAGAACTCCCACACATTTTTTCCTCCAGCCACTTTGAATATTATTCACTCTTGTTGTCAGCTTTGCCAGTGATAAAAGGTTTATTCCACATATTCCCAGGCGATGGTAGAGCAAAAAGTATACCTAATGTGGCTGTCCAATGCATTGACATTCATATTTAGTCTCTAAAGTCAAGTCATTTCAGAGGAAAGGGGAGTACAATTTGCTATGTAATGTGCTGAGACAATCCTATATCTCTGACTGTGTTTCATGACAGATCTTATAAAAGATCGTAAATTACTATCTGTTGAAATATATGAATTTAATGGATTCCATTAATGCACACACCTGCACATAAAAGATTTTGCAAGCCAGAAGATATGATCAAACAGCTTTAATAGTTATTAATTATAGCTGCTCACTATTTACTCCTCATCAACACAGAAATGTTAAGGTATTTTAATGCCTGTGCTTTTGGATGGCATGCATAAAACAGGGAAACAGTCCTTTTCTTCTATGTAATCAATCGGCTTGTTACCCAATGCTTTAAACTCTGTGTTAGACATTTTCTGAGGCAGGACCCTTATTTTTGCTCCATATGCTTCAGAAAAACACAGGCAGATTTCTTCACCAAGCTTTCTGCTCTTCTGCTTCTGAGTCATTTAGGCTGAATCCAGAAATCTTCATTTTGGATTTAACTTTGTAAAAGATTTCAGTATTTGTTTTGGTATTTATTACAAGTCATAGAATCACAGAATGTTTAGGCTGAAAAGAACTTTCAGAGATCACTTTGTCCAATCCTAAAACAGGCTGACTGAGAGCTAGTTCCACAGGATCATGTCCAGTTGGATTTTGAATATTTCCAGGAAAGGTTCCACAACCTCTCTGAACAGCCTGTTCCAGTACCTTATCATCCTCACCATAAAGAAGTTCTTCACACTTAGATGGGATTTTCTGTGTTTAATTTTGTTTCTGTTGCCCCTTTTCCTGGAGTCTGGCCCCATCCTTTAGACACTCCCTGTTCAGATGAGACACACACTCATGAGGTCAGCCATCTCTCCTTGAGAGAGCATTTCCTTACAGAGAGATGGTGCAGATCCTTCATCATCTTGTAGCTCTGTGTTAGACCCACTGCAGCAGTTCCTTGTCTTTGTCGAGCTAAGGTGCCCAGGACAGACACAGCTCTCCCCATGTGGCTCACCTGTACAGAGCAAAGAGGCAGGATCATCTCTCCTGATCTGCTAGCCTCACTTTTACAAATGCATCCCAGGATACCATTGACCTTCTTGGCCATCAGGGCACACCGGTGGCTTGTGAACAGCCTGTTGTCCACCAGAACACCCATTAGTCCTTCTCCACAGAGCTACTTTCCAGTAGTTCACCCCCATCCTGTGCTGATGCCCAGGGTTGTTCCTCCCCAGTTGTAGGACCTGCACTTGCCTTTGCAGAGCTTCATTATATTCCTCCCTGTGCAGTCCTCCATCCAGACAAGGTTTTGTTGTCCAAGACACATGAGATGCTTTAAAAAAGTAAGTCTGTATTGGTTTTGCCTCATCAAATGATTTGTTCTACTCCTAAAATATTTTTAAACAAAATAAAAATTGAAAGCTTCAAAACTCAGATGCTGAAATTAATTAAAGAACCCAAATAGTATAGAGCAGATAGACTGAAAATTTACAAACCTGAGGCATTGCCACAACAGTGCCAAATTAAATTAAAAATGTATCAAAAATGCAGGACAAAGAATCCTATCAGCCAAACAAAGATGTACTGTAAAACATCCCAGTGACTCTGGCCTCTGGTGTTTGAAATTAACACTATGAAGCAAATGATTATACTCATGCAGTCAATCTGAGAAAAGTTTAAAATTCACTCCTACCTCATTTTCTGTGATTACCTGTAACAAAACCAAACAGGACTTCACTAAGGGACAGTGTAGCTGCAGTGACAGCACATTGGTTCTTGAAAGAAAGGGATCTGCTCATGAGTTCCAACTTTGTTTTCTAACCTATAAAAGAGATTATTTCCAGGTAGTTGTGTGTTTTAAAAGGTTTTGGGATATATTGGTGTAAAAAGACAGACACTGTTAATAATTACAGACCATGGAGTTTCTTACTCCCTTGGATAATATCTGACACTACATTTTAGTGACTCTTCCATGTTATATATGGAAATGCAAATATAAGGTAAATAAAAATTTAAACTTAAAGGAAAAATTCCTTGAATTTGTTCAAAACCCACAATGCTCCAAGTTAATGAAACAATGCAACATACTACACAATGCATACATAGCTGTCAAAACTAGCCATAAATTATTAGATAAGCATATCAGTTACTCTGCTACTGTCCACCTCCATATTCTTACCTGAGCGTATATATGAACAACCTCTTACCTGAGAATATATATGAACAACCTCCACCTGCCAAGAACATAAAACTATTATGTGCTATAGATGGTGCTAAAGTGTGAATGAAAACATTTATTGAAATTCTTATTCTAATTAACATTTATCATTTAGACTGTCTCCTTTCATTCAAAATCTGATTACACATTGCTGAGTTTTGCTTGTGGTTCATTCCTTTGCTGGATCTCTTTGTATGTGTTTTTTGCTCTGTATCTTTGCTAAATAAGTAGGAGTTGAGTATATTGCTGGACATATATATATTTCCACATAATCTAATACTTATTATTTTTACTCTTTTATTCTACTCTCTTAAAGCATGTCAATATATGCATTTAATTGCTGACCCACATGACGTGCAGTGAAGGAAATGGCCACAATGTTGGCTCTCACCAAGTTTCAGGTTTTGACCTGTATCTTAGATGCTGAGCACCCACATCACTCTATTTCTCTATGAGTTATTGTTCAGGCCTTCTGAAATTAGAGAAGAAATAGACATTGCTGAACACAGTCAAAATAGGCATTTCCACATTTAGAAATCACTTGAAAAATTCAAGCACCATTGTGCTGGCCAGCCTGGAATACTAACTTGTCAGAGGGCAAGGAGGTGGAAAGAAATGGATCTTTAACTTCAGGGATTGCACTCATGACGCTTGACCACTGGGAATATTAGCTGCAGCCAACAGTAATGGTGATAAAAGAAACACTTGGTCCTTACTTATGATTAGGGTCCCTAACCAAAAATAAATTAAATTCTTAGAGTGCTGGTGATTTTTATTTTTTTTTAAGAGTATTGAACTTTAAACAAGTACCTGCATGGCGTCTGTTAGGAAGTGAGTGACCTCTGAGTGTCTGTGTATTTCAAATCTTTAAGAAGAGACTGATACAAAAACTTTAATAACATCAAGTCACAAAAAGTACCTGAGTAGATGGCTCAAAGGCCATTGTTAGAGCTAAAGTTAGCTACTCTGCAGCACAGCTATTCACTCTATGTCCTTGCTTCATAATGGTTGGTATAAAATACTCCTTTCATTTGGAGTGAAGAGAATTTTTAACTCAGGAAAATACTGTTCTCTGATGGAAAAGACAGGGTTTGCCCTACATTATTATATGTTATGTTATGTTGTTTTCTGTTACGTTATATCACATTACTCCATGTTAAGTTTTAAGGGTTTTATGCTGTGTTTTCTTTCTGAAACCTTGGTAGAATTTGGTGTTCTAGTCCAAAAGAGATCTTGAGAAGTACTTGAAATGGAATTACCTTTCAGTTAAATCAGATCTATTTATAGCTAAGTATAGTCTTTCACATTTTTTCTGAATGTAAGTCTGAATCCTGGGACATTATTTCGTGACAATAGGAAAGATTCAGAAACAGAGTCGTATATCTCATTAATACTGAGAGGTGGAAACATTGCCTAAAAGTACTCCTTATTTTGTCAACTTTGGAGATAAATTGGTTTTGTCACTCTAGAGCATGGCTTTCCACATTGTTATCACAGTCTGGGAAGAATCTTATTCATCAGATCATGGAGGACTCTTTTACAAGGAGTAATCAGGATGCTGAGGAGATCTGGCAGAATAGCAATATTTGCATGATGTTCTAGCACAAAGTATAAGAAAATCTAAATGGTTATGCATGGCGAGATTGTTCTTTTAAAAAAGTCAGCAATTAGACAGGTTATCAGTAGGGTCAAAGACACTCTCAGAAGAAATTATTTCATTGCAAAATCTGCTTTTGCTTATCTGTCCACATTGCCACTTTCATTTTAAGTTGTCATTAGCAGCATGTTTCTTCATTCTTCAGTAACAAATTTCAAAAAAACTGCTCATCTTTTAAGCACAGAATTAGTCCAATTCTTTTGAAAGGAAGAAAAAGTGGAGCTGGTTCTCAGCTAGCATAAACTGACATAGTCTCATTAAATGTAATTAATCTACTTCAATTATTGTTATTTGAAGTTCAAGACCTCCAACTGAAATAATGTTTTCATTGGTCTATTAAATGAAAAAGGAAAAACGTCTGTCTATGTGTCCAGCTTTGTAGCTATCTGCATAATGCTCTGCTTACTGAGACAAAATTTTTTCATTAAATATCTGGTCAAAGGCTGTTGCATTTCTTAAAAAAAATTTTTATCCGCATGAATCCAACCCAATTTTAGACAACACTGGAAATAAACATATCTTTTAATTATGGAGGGTTGGGGGAGGGGGAGGGTGGTGTGCAGAGAAGACAAAGAAACCAAAGTCAGTATTTTATGTTCAACCCTTTGTAACGATATGCTTTACTTTCTGATCACCTTGTTGGTAGTACAAGATTAAGAGTGATGAAAAAATACAGAGTGGGAAAATACTCCTTTACTCTCAAAGTATCTCTATTCACTTAGCTTAATTAACAAAGAAGAAAGTTTGTCATGGTAATTCAGAAACATTGCTGAAATTATTGTTATTAATTTTCTTTTGGAGAATAGGGAGGAGAAAGAGAGGATAGAGAAACAGTGAACAAAACTATAATGCTTGAAACAGGCAGTGGCATATGCAAATATTGTCAAGTGAACAAAAAGACCACTGTGTGAAGAATCAGCACAAAAATTCTATTTAATCTAAGTCCCGTATACATCCTTAAATTAATGAAGAAAGCACATCATTTAGAACTTAACTCCCTTTAACTCCC
>VZTJ01002638.1:2255-58978 GCA_013397795.1 Orthonyx spaldingii | reverse complement strand
CCCAACCCCTTGTATCCCTTACTTACTGTGCTGATAAATGCTTTAACAGGTTAGCTGAGATTAGAGTAGACTGTACTGGCTGCAGTCTGAGGTTGCTTAGCAGTTTGGCTACATAAATTATGCATAATGTCAGGATTTTATACACATCACTGGAAATTTCCTTGTTTTCCACATTTAGACAAGAACCCAGGGATATCCAACAAAAGGTTTATGTTACTGCTATTAATTTTATTGGAAGGATTTAGTGCATTGCAGAAAAAAATCCGTAGTTTCTGTCTGGACATGGCCCTGGCATGTAACCAGCTCTAGATGTCAGAAGGGTTGGATCAGATAACCTCCAAGATACCTGCCAATCTCAGCTTTTCAATGATCTATGAAAACTCAACAATATGCCTTCTCTGAACCCTTGCAAGTAGTTATTTTTGCCTTGTGCTGAAACTTGGAAGGATAGTGTCCCTTCTGGGAAGACATTTTTGCTTTTATATATTTTACATATTTATTTACTGTAAACTGCTTTTCAGTTCATGCCATCAACAGGTGTGTTGGAAAAGTCCTATTTTTATTTGTAGAGTGATGAAGACAACCAGTCTTCAACAGTTTATTTTCAGCAGGAAAAGGTTTATGACATTAGATTTCCATTTCATAATGCTCAGATTTATGATGGGTCATAAAATCATACAGTGAGTCTTAATGTGAGTGTTATTTAATGACAACAGAGTTACCAGGCATCATGTTATTAGGGTATTCACAAAGCTAACATTGCAGCTTTGAGCCTTGCTAGAAAACACAGTGAAAACTAAGTTGTGTGATTTTCATCGCTTTGTTTTGTAAGACACTGCTGTACATACATTTTTCCACAAATAGGAGTCCTTTCAAAAGCATGAAAATTGTATCAATAAAATAAAGCATTCTACCTGAAGTGGCATTTGTAACCCTTCAGCTGAAGGCTGGCCAGGTTATTCTTACCCAAATTAAGATAACAGAAAGTCAAGTCATTAGACCCTTCTCTGAACGCATATAAATGAGAGAAAAAAGCTTCAGTTTCAATTCCAACATGATGGATGCAGAAGGTTTTATAAAGTACATGTTTATATGCATTTATTTCAATATGAGATTTAAATTAAAAACAAGTCTTAAGCCCTAAAGCTGCACAAAATCCTGGTTTCTACCAATTTCAATTGCAATCAACTGCTCATATATTTATATGGTGCTCTTTGAAAGTATTTATCTGTTATATACTGTCTGCTCCTCTAACACTAATAGAGGCCTGTCTGGTCCAGAAATCAATGTAAAACTTCTGTAATGGTGTGTTCAAGAGTTTCTGAACCCTTATCATAACATATGCCGGGAAATTCATGCAAATACTGGATTTCTATGCCCAGATCTGGTCACTGCATGTGTCAAATGGATAGTCAGTGAAGTACCTGCATGGATCAGACCATATTATACACTTTCCAAGGCTTGGACTACATATATATTTTTCATCTTGCACAATACTGAGCAGATGGAACTTGATTGTCAAAAGCCCTCAGCAGCCAATATGCTGAGTACTTTGTGCAGCCTTTCCTGTGGCTGAAAAGGGGGAAAAAGAATAAAAGGAGTATTTTACTGCCTCGATTACAGTCCTCTCTTAATGAGCCCCCATCTAGACAATGCACTACCCAGTCTTTGAAAAGAAAAAAAAAACAACACTTTTGTTTCTTTCGGGTTTATAAGATGTGTCAATGGCCCAGCTAGGCATCATTTCTTTTTATGGACAATTTATGTAAATGAAAATATAAAAGTAGACATAGATGTCTATGTCAATGCATGTGTATTTGTGTGTGCTTGTGTGTATACATATTCCATCTGTGTATATTTTTAAATATGCAAGCAGAATCCTTTTTGCTCTCTCAGTAGAAATTGTTATAATCTCCCATAGCAACAACTCACAGATAAAGACTCTCACATCAAACCAAATTGTACATTGAGGACACTCTTGACTGTTATGCCAACATTATAAGTCTGATTTAAATCCACAGAATTAAGGAGTATCCCAGTGCAAGTCTAACCTCAGCTCACCAGTCTATGATATAGCCACACATATGGCAAATAACATCATGTCTTCTTTTTGACATAGAGAAATGAGTTACAGAGTGAATGGCAGGTTTTATGCCAAATTTCCTAACTTTTGTTGGTTTAAATCTTCCCCCAAATGCCAATATTATGGAAACTACTGTTTTGATGTTTGAGGAGACATCCAGTCCTTCTGGATGTGGCTACATTCTCTTTCTCTTGGTTTGGGGGAATTTCTTCTCCCAGTGGTCAGTTCAATTGAACAACATAAAATAGAAAGACACTTCCTTCTGGCAGGACAGGTGGAAATTTTATGCTCCAGGACTATTCAATAATGATGTTTGGCTGCATTCATAAACAGACACAGCAGCTAGCTATTAATGTAGAGACATGCAACATGAAAAATATAATTCATGACTCTCCACCCTTTCACACACACTCCTCATTAGCAGACACTCTTCAATATTGTCAACACTATGCAGCACATGGTTGCTACCTCAACTTTCAAACCCTAAAAAGAAATGCAGTTACAATGATGCTTCATCTTCTGAAACAAGCAGACACAAGACATCACAATTTTCAAGACTGAAGTTTTCGGGTAATGCAGGCGAAGACATTCACAATTTAACTTCAGTGATATTTGTTTTTTGATTTGCTTTTTTCAATCTCACAGTTCACACTTCTGTGGTAAAATTACATTCCTCTCTAGCGTGCTATCTTTTTTGGTTTTGTTGTTTTTTGATTTGTTTTTGGGTTTTTTGGTAATTGAAATGTTCATTTCCAGTTGTTTTGTTTTTTTTTTTATTTTGTTTTGTTTTATCCTTTTGTTGTTATTGTTTCTGTTTGTTGTTGTCGCTTTTAGAAGCTGAATGAATAATTTAGAGCTGTGAAGTGCATTGATGGTTTAGCTCTTTGTTGGAACTGGGATATTAGGAAGGACATGTACAAGTAAAGTAACATAACCTTTTCTCCTTTCAAAATCTCTCAGAAATACATTAAATATTTTCTCAGGGACAGTAAAGAAGTACATTTAAGAACAAAAAAAAACCCCACAAGATTTTTCTTTTCCTTCATTAAAAAAGTTAAATAATTGGTCTTGGATTGCTTCATTTTCATTTAAATAAAAATTAAAAGTTAGAATTATATGAATCATATGAAAAAATAATATTGAAATGTCCCTCATCATTCCTTATATTTCTTCTAATGTAAAAGTTGGTAAGTTATTTGAAGAAGAAAGTTTAAGGAGACAATAGATTTCACATATGAATTTCAATGTACGTACATAAATTGTTTTCTGCTACAATCACTTCAGTGGCTTTAACTCTTTCCAAACAGCAATCTACCCTCCAAAAAATACTTTGAAAATTACTTTCTTAAATATAAAAAAAAAACCCAAACAGAAAACTCAGAAATTACTGCCTATTGGATGTTGATAATATCTTTGAGCTAAAACTGTGTTATATAGTAAGCACACACATTTATTTATTTATTTTTTATTATTCAAATTCAGCATTTCTAATTTAAAAAACCACATTTATTGGAATTGAGGTTTTTGAAATTCAGAATACAAGCTTGATCTTAACTTTTACAAGGTTTTAGTGACTTAGATCCAAGAACTGGGGGTTATAAGCCATGCAGTATTCATCTTATTCCTCCACAGTTTGAATTCCAAATATTGTGTTTTAATCTCTGAAGTCACTGTCTCAGCCCCAGTTTATTCCTTCTTGGGATGTTGACGGATTTAGATTTTTAGCACTACTCCCAATCTGATTTCCTCATCCAAGTCAAAGGGTCCTTCACTGCTCTGGTTCATGTCACTGACTGAAACAGGGGACTTACTTTTTTTCCAACACCTGAATGTCCTCTCTAAAGTAGTGCAATTTCGCTCCAGACTGAATTGTGAGAGCAAAGCCAGGTTGTGCAAACAGCTATCCATGGAAGACAACGTGGACCAAATTGACCTGTCCATCCGACACAGATGATGCATTGCATGGCCTTGGGTGAATCATTTTCTACGTTTGGTTTTTCTCTCCTGTAAAACAGGAATAATGATACTTCCACACTTCCATTGTAAAGACATAATATAAAAATAGGTAAACAGGTCACATACAGGTTCAGTTGTTTCAGTGTCTCATCTCTCACATTGGCAGTAGCAGGTCTGGATAGATGAGAAGAACAAGACAACTAGTAATATCTCCCTTTGCTATCCCTCCTCCGGTTTTGACAGGAGGAAAGACAAAATTCTTACAATTTCCAGAGCCAAATTTTGAACCTATACTATTTTGCCTAACATTTTTTAATGGAATTTTCCTTGGTTCTGCAAATGACTTTAACCTGAAAGCAATTTAATTCATTTGCAGTTTTGGCCTACACTGTGTTTTGTGGCAGTAAGTCACGCAACTGGATTACCAGTTCTGATAAAGCATGACTTAGTATAGCAAAATAAAACAATTTCCTTTTGCTTACCCTAACCTGCATGCCTAATAGATTAAAGGAGTGAGAACTGTTGAATAAATGACAAATATTAACAAAGTCTTATATTAAATTAAAATATCACTCTATACTCTCGCTAATGTCATTTTTTTTAGCAATATTAACTGGCATATCAAAAATAGATATGAAATATACATGTTTCAAAGAATATATTTACATCAGAATTTAGGAGGGGGAAATTAGCAGATCTTTCTATTTTTCTTCATCTATCATTAACAACATTACGTTGCAAATTTAAAGAGTATTCCTTCACAGTACGGATATTACCCAATCAGAAATTAATTTTAAACATGCAGAAGCATTTTTGCTTGCCCAGACAGTGCAGCGGTCAAAGATTTTGTCTGTGAATTCACTTTGGATCAGCACCAGGCTGATGACTTTGACCTGAATCCTGCAGTGTAATGCATATCAGAAGTCTCTTGCACACCTGTACCACACCTGGGAAAGCAGGGACAGCTCAGGGAGCAAGGTGCTATCCAGAAGCTTTTCTTCTCCCTGATGCAAAGGGTGTGAATTGGTTTTGGTTGTTGACTCTGAACGACCCTTAGATCTTCCCAGTTTTGTTTTGTCTCTCTCTCTCTAGAAACCAACCAAACTAACTCTTGGGCCTCAGCAGAAACTTTCTGGATCGGTCCCACTGGTTCATTAACACTATTTCTTACTCCTTTCCCACACCCTCTCTCACCCTGTTCCAAGGGAAGATCTGCTCACCAAAAAAATAGATGATTAGGTATTTAATCTATGTGACATATTCTCTTATTTTTCAAAAGACAATTTTTAAGATAAATAACTGAAATAATTTCATGCTGTTGACTTGTGCACATGACATTTCAGTTATGCTTTTCTCTTCCTCATAAAGCCTCCTGATATTTTAGTCTATTGAGTTTTTAACTTATTGTTTTCATAGCTAGGTCTTGCAATACCCAAATTTTGTGTAGTCACGCCTGAATTTCCTAGTACTTCAAACCTTCATGCGTTTACCCCCCTACTGGGTCACTGAGTAGAGACTAGAGGTTGTGGTCACTTCACACAGTCACAAAAGGGTGTGTCTTCCCTATCTTTGATGTCAAATATTTAGATGTCTAAATATGACTATATCAGTCTATCCTTCTTGTGGGTATGTTCAAGAGGAGATTCGTTTAATCATATGAGAGGACTGAAAAAGGGCAAATGTTGAGGTTGGACTTGATGATGCTTGTGGGTCCCCTCCAGCTGAGGGTATTTTATGGTTCTAGTCTATGGTTTGCCCTATGAAGGTGTTAGTAGAATCTCCACTTTCATATTTCATTGCTTTAATCTAGTTTGTTAAGTGTTACGTTCCTAACTTCTGAGGAAGTCAGTAGTATGTAGGTGACTAAATAACTGTAAAACAGTGGTTCTTCATGGCTATGTGCAACACACAGCAAAAAACGGTCCTCACTTCTAGCCCTTCTAGGCAGTGCTGTGAGCCCAGTAGGAACTGGGGGTCAGTTTTTCCATGGGCAGAAGCCATTCCTGATCCTGTTTTCAGACACGAGTCACTCTAGGTTGTATCAATAGTTTTGTTCAAGAAATATCTGCAGGATTCACCCACAAAATTAGGCTAGAAGCTCTCTCATATTTATATCCTAATGAATCTGGGAGAGGATAATCTTTGGACATCAGGAAGGGGAGATAGAGATTAACAGGTAAAGAGAAGAGGGTAGAACAGCACAGTGGGCAAGTGGATTAATGTGCTCAATGGAATATTAAACCAGTGTAAATGAAAATGCCCCTTTGAGTGATCATGCACTAATGCACACCATGGCAGTTGCTGTTCTCTTGCATTTCCTCTCTTTCACTGTCTCTTCAGCAAATCCTGGTTTTATTCTCAACTCTTCCTGATGGATTTTCAAACTCTGGTACCCTCCAAAGCAAAACCACACCATTCTCCTACCATGTCTTTCCTAGGTTCTACATTTCAGTCTCCTGGGACACCTCCTTTGCTCAAGAAAATATCTGCGTATGGGGGTGAAACTATAAGGGAGAGAGGGACTATGTTCTTGCAGAATCAGCACTGCTTTGACCAAAGGATTAGTTAAATTTTTATTTAAAGCATTTAACTTGAACAACTCTTACAAAACTCAGTGGAAAGGAAGTTTCATAGATATTGAAATGCACTCAGCTACCCATATATGAACCAACTCAATCAGGAAGACACAGAGATGAAGTTTAACACAAATTTTGTTAGCACATGGCCCAGGAATTGACAGGACACAATAAAATATATGTATTATGTTAAATATAAAGATACAGTGCTTGGTTTAGAAAGTTCTAAAGCTTGCATTCACACAGATTGTTTAGAAAGGCTCATGACGGTCTTACTCTTTTTTTTGCACTTATTCTCAAGTCCAGCAAAAAAAAAGATTATAGGGCCACTCCAAAATGTGCCTCAGTTCTTTGCAGTTTTTATTTTCTTTTTAGATTTTAATTTCCAGTGCAAGATGGCAAGGCTGCATAGATATTTATATACATTTAGGTTTATATAGTCATTTAGGTTTAACTCAATGATTCCATGACTGCACCACTTACGGAGCACAAGCAAATCTTTCCTGCATGGACCTCAACCAGACAAGGTAGGAATGTTTTACATTAACAAGAGCTGATTTGAGTTTTTTTCATGCTGTCTTTTGTTTGTTTCCTCACAAACATCCTAAGTAGGAGCTGTTTACACTTCCTCTTCCTTACCAATAAAACAAACAATAAACCTGGTCTTACAGCCACTGGAAATTGACATTTCAAAGGATTTTAAAGCGCCTTGCCACCTGGCTGGTTGGACAAGTAGTGTGAGAAACAAGTGCAGCCTATAAATTGACTTCAAATCCTGGCCTGTCCAACAGTCACCTACTCCAGTCACATAGAAAAAAATTAATTGCTATTAGTAATTGAGGTGGTAATTAGGTCTATTTTTTTCATGATTTTTTAAATTATTATTATTTAAATTTATTTCTGTTCCAAGAATCAAAAAGAGTCATAAGCTCTTTATTAATTACACTTTATTAAGTGTAATTTCTCATGAAATGAAGAAGTTACATATTTTGTTCAAGAATTACTAGAACGAAGTATTTTCATCTTATTAAAATCTTTGGTTTCATTTTAATATGTTTTTTTTTCCTGAACACTCTGATTTAGATGAAAAAAAAAAGCAAATAACTTTCAAGTGATCTATTTTCTGACCCATTATAAGACTCAATTTTGTTTCTCTCACGTCTTTAACTAATCTTAGGTGGAATCTGTAAACATTTGCACAGTTTGAAAAAACAAGTATAAAGTTAAGTACTTCTTCAGGATTTTTAACCTCAGTCAGCACACAAAAGTATTGGACTAAACTTTGTATAAGAACCACAACATATACATGAACAGAGCAAAAGCTCTGAACCTTTGAAATTTCTGCTTTGATGTTTAAATCCATTTAAAATAGAGGATACAGTATGCCCTGTGTTGAGGAAAATAGGGACTTTTGTCAGAGAAAACAAGAAATAATCCACAGACCTTTTCACTAATGAATCTGATGCCTGCTCTAAAAAGTTAATGAAAAGTCTCTCTATTGAATTACATGGGCTTTGGAGCAAACCCCAGATAAGCTGTTCAGTGAGAGCAAGTAAAATAAATTGGGAAAAGGTTCTTTGCTTTATGAAGTCATTTTAAGGGAGGTAATGGAACAGCTGTTGTATACATAAAGCACACATGTCCCTTCAGAAATGCAGTTGGGCAGAGCCTTGCTGCACAGCACGACTCACAGGCATCACCCAACAGCTTCTCTGGCTGAACAGACCACTAGCCCAAGCGCTAACCTCACAATGACTCCCCAAATCCCTCCGGCCCCTTAAAGGGAAAAACAGCTTCATTAGTTCCTCACATAAACAGCTAGAACATAAACACAACATGCTCCATTAAAATGGTCAAATTGAGCAAGTGGAGAACCTTTCTTATATCGTGTGAGCTTTAGTGGTTTAATTTTGGATTTTGTTTTCCTTTTTTTACTTCCTGGTTTTAGACTGCATGCTTTCATTTTCAGAGCATGCATGTGGATACTTACACAGAACTAACTTTATTTTGTGTAACTTATTGCAGCTGTGCTTTAAGGACTTTTTTTCTTTCTCTTGCGTGAATTTTACAATGAGCATCTGGAAACTAAAATTGCTACATCAGAGAGCACATATAAATTATTGGTGGTCTTGAAGGGTTATGGTGAGAAAGCCATTTTTTTGTGTTATCTACCTGAAAAAATTCTGCTTCTCCATTGATTTCACTGCATAAAACACTGTGAAAAGTACAGTAGATCATTTAGCTTCTTTCTGGCACTTTAGAGTTTGTCATCCAAGTGTTTGAAAATATTTCAGGTAAAACATGATGACCGCAGCATGATGCTTCATAGACCTAGTTCTGCTCTGAATCTTTGGCAACTTTCTCTTTTCTTGTTGGTTACATAAGAAGCTCCCATTTACATGCTTATGTGTGTGTATACAGCTTGATAAAGGCTGTAAGGGTAAAAGACAGAAAAGGGAGACACTTGTTGATGACCACACATCTAATTGCTTAGCTATTTTTTTTTTTTTAATCTTTCTTGCCGCTCTTAATTTTTTTTCCATCTTCTTTTTTAATTTCTATGGTGCGTTTACTGTCATTTTTGTCCTTTCCACTTTGGACTAGGACTTCAAGAGATATTTACAAATAAAAATCACTTCAGGAAAATTTATTCTTTTTAAACTATAAGTTCTTCTACTTTGAGCTTCACAGATTTATTCATATTTCTCAGAATTACCTTCTCATTGCCTTTTCTTAAGCCACAATTCATTAACTTTTTTGACTCTCTTGTCCCGCTCACTCATGCTCAATTAAAAAAATATTTCTTTTCCTTTTTTTTTTTTTTTTTTTTGCTATTTCTTTGCTCCCTCTTTAATCTCTGATGTGTAAACTTTTTGGAAAACTGCTTTCAACTTATTATAAAGGAAAGAAATTTTCTGTTTTAAAAAATAATATTTTTTATTTTTAAGATTTATCCTTAATGAAAAATTTAAGTTAGAGAAATGATACAAAAGCAAAATAAACACATTGATTGATCTGAGTTAATTTTTGTTTTAATTTAGTCATTATATTCTTCATTTCCTATTTAAAAGGGGGAAAAGTTAAGGTGTGGAATACTTGTCTGAAAGGAAAGGAAATATTTCTGACAGTCATAATAATACTCATAGTAATTACAATAACAATAACAAAACCAACAACAACAGTGTTAAATGTACTAAAAACTTTATTTAAGAATTATTTATTGAAAATTCTTAAAAGGTTAAACATTTAACCTGCAAACAAAATGTATTATCTAGCACAATGCAGTTATACTATGAGGATTTATCTTCATATAACATCTAACTTAAAAAATAATTACTGAGCACATCTTATTAAAAAGTTATATTCATTCTTATCCAAAGGTTATCAATAAATTAAGCTGAATATATATTATGGTCCATTAACTGAAGAGAAATGAGCTTTACTGTTTCTGTTCATGTCATAAAAACACCTTTCTTTCAATGAATTGAAAAGTTCTGTGTAGAACTAAAATCATTCTTGAATTGAAACATGATGTGAGCAAATGCAGGAAATCAAAGTATGGCCCACAAGACCTTAGGTGTGATCCTTGTCTGTTCACATTAGGACACAGCTTTCTCTGAAGAGCTCATTTGAATCAGGAAGGAGTGACCTTGTTATTGTCTATAATGATGGGATGACTAAATTAGTGGGTAAGAGGAAGGCTACAGCTGTAATCTGTGTGGAATGTTGTGTCTTTGGGACACAGTGCTCCACAGCCTCCCTCTCTCTAAATTGGAGAGATACAGATTTGATGGAAGGAGAGTTTTCTGGATGTTTCAGCAGTTGATTGGATAGTCACGTCCACAGGGAAGTCGTCAATGGTTCAGTATCCAGATGGAGGTCAACAAAAAGAGGTGTTCCTTTAGGCTCTCTGTTGAGATCAGCGCTGTGTAATGTCTTCATTAGTGCCACAGACAGAGGGGTTGAGAGAACCCTCAGCAAGTTTGCAGATGGCACCAAGCTGAGTGGTGCAGTTGACACACCTGAATGTTGGGATGTGATCAAGGGGCAGCTGGACAAGCAGAAGAACTTGCCCATGAGGATCTCATGAGGCTTAACAAGTCGAAACACAAGGTGCTCCACCTGTGTGAGGTCATGAATCCAGGCTGAAGGAAGAACGCAGCCCTGCCAAGAAGGACTTGCAAGTACTTGGTGGGTGAGAGGCTGGGCATGCCCCGGCCATGGCAATCACAGCCCAGACAGTCAAACGTGTCCTGGGCTGCACCCAGAGTCCCATGGGCAGCAGGGGAGGGAGGGGATTCTGCCCCTCTGCTCTGCTGTTCTCTGCTGTGCTCTGCTGTGCTCTGCTGTGCTCTGCTGTGCTCTGCTGTGCTGAGACCCACCTGGAGCACTGCATCCAACTCTGGGGTTCCAGTACAGGAGGGACAGGGACCTGCTGGAGCGAGTCCAGGGGAGGCCACAGTAATTGCTGGAGAGCTGGAGCACCTCTCCTGTGAGGAAAGGCTGAGAGAGTTATCATTGTTTGGTCTGGGGGAGATGTTACAATAGCCCTTCAGTACTAAAGGCAGCTTATAAGCAAGATGGGCACAAATTTTTAGTATCATCTGTTGTAGTAGGGAAAGGAGTAAATATTTTAAAATAAAAGACGGTAAATTCAGATGAGATATAAGATGATTTTTATGACGAGGATGGTGAGATGATGGAGCAGGTTACCCACAAAGTTGAATACCCCATCCCTGGAAACATTCAAGGTTGCTCTGAACACCCCAGTCTAGTTGAAGCTGGTCTGCCTTATTGCAGGGACGGCTGGACCGGATGACCTTTAAAGATTCCTGCCAACCCAAACTATTCTATGATTCTATGTTTCTATAACAGGCAGTCTGATAAAGCACAGCTTTTCATACAGAGGTGAAAAGTGACATGTTGGCAAAGAGAAACATGGCTCACATATGGGCACAGCTCTTTCAAGTTTTCCACCTGTCTTCTTCTGTGTCATCTGGTGTTGTCATAGAAATAGTAATTTATTGTAATTTTAGACACCTTGGTGAAGCACCTGAAAGAAGATGATAGTTGATATAGGTACCTGTTTAAAATTGTGTTTCTGTTATTAGTGCTAGAGGGAACTCTATCACTCTCCTGAGCAAAGGAAAATGATTAAGGACCTCATGCAAGTGTCAAAATTTAACTAAAATCAGTCTGGGCCTTTGTCGGACCATGTCGATAAATCATGATTAAGCAAATGTGCACTTTTAAGAGAGATGATGCAAACATGCATGTTGTTCATTGAATCTGGTTTTGTCTCCATAGTAGTTTTCTAGGGTATGGCGTCTCTGCATAGTTGTAATCAGTTATATAGAGAACTGAATAAGTTTATATATAGTGATTTCCATTTACTTCATTTTTGCCTTTACAAATAAGGTGTTCTTAATGTATGTTGCAGAAGGTCTTCCGTCCCTGTTGTGATTGATGGCTAGCAAACTTCTGGGGACAATTCCATTTAGTGGGTAAAAAACTCTATCTCGTTTATCTTTATATCATATCTGTTGCAAATTAAACTAAAAACATAGAGTTTACACACTAAAATAGTTACACTGCAGAGCAATGTGCCTATAAAACAGCATGTTAACAAGCAGGACATGATAAATGAAATGCAATAAACTTCTGTAATTTCAGATTCTCCCAGATGCAGACAACAAGGCTATCACCTGTCGAGCTTTTTGGAGATAGCATAACAATATCTCCAAGAAAGTACTGGCTGGGCTGGCTTTATAAAAAGTGAGTGGCTACTAGTGCACACTTGGTTAACTTCACACATGCTGCATCTGAGATATGATTTGTAATTCAAATATCTAAATGCAGAGGCAGCACTACTTTGCTTATTGGATTACTGGTGCTCCTGAACTGGAATGTTCTGTTTTCTTCAGTAGATGGCAGCAGCACTGATGCATGATGAAAGCTGGATTCCAAAAGCATTTTGTAAAATAAAGCTGCTTTTTCTTTCTTTTTTTTTTAATCCCCATACTATCACCATTATAAATGATCGTAACACCTGAGCCTCTACCAGTCAGCTATTAACCTTTATCCCCAGCTTCAATAGTGAAGTGATTCGCGGGTATGCAACTTTGTCTAAAAACAAACAAACCAAACTAAAACTAACAAAATGAATCAAAAGCTCAAGAAAGGTGAACTAAAAAGCTCCAACTATCTTAATGATCAAAGTTGCTTTGTTTTTATGTGCCAGTGAGCATTTATTAGCATTGACTGTCTAGCCATACATGCAGATATATTTTTCCTCCCATGGCACTACCCAAAAGGTTTTTCACCAACATTATGATTCTCTTCAGGAAGATATTAGTACAGTATAATTTTGGGAAAGGAAAAGAAACAAAGAATGTCTCAAGGATTTATTTGTAGTTCATAAAATATGTCTTTTTCCTACCACACAAGTGAATACTATTTTAAATCAAAGGCGCATGTTTCAGCTGACTATTTTTAAAGTATCAGAAATATTAATATAATCCCTTCAGGGTCCCTGAGTTTTTATTTTTGAAGAAGGGGGAGACAAAATGAGAAGTGTAAAGACACTCAGAAGGAATAATAAAATTGAAGTCTTAGGTGCAAGAAACCTGGTTTCAAATTCCTGTACCTAGTTCAGCCTGACAAAAGGTATCTGCTTCGCCTTCGCTTAGTGCTCTAGCCCCAGGGCTATGAGAACATAGTTGTGTATTCAATTTGGCCCAGTAAATATTTCATTACTTATACATAGAGGTTGAATGCAGGAACTGCATCATGCACCTTAGATACAGGTGAAGAGCAAAGGGAGGGTCCGCACATGACAAACCTGAAAATTAGAACCTTCAATGTGTAAAAGTATCCTGAAGCACTCAGAGTCTCGTGAATGTAAAATTTCTGCTCTTTATACTCATCACAAGAAATAGGATAGTAGATCTCTAAACTAAAAATTCCATTTTTCTCAGGGGAAAACAAAGACAAAAATGAACAAGAGAAAACATTTACCAATTTGATGGACAAATTAAATGCTGGGATTTTTATTATTATTATTTAAAATATTTTCTGCTGGTATTTACTTATATGGTGGACCTGTGGCTTTGTAAGATGGAGAATTTCCTGGTTGTGAAAAAACAACTATTACTTTATTATAACAAAGTTCAGATGTGTATAATGAGAAAAAGTAAATAGTTCAAAGGTTGAAATGCTTTGGGATGTCTTGAATACTACTGAAAATGTTCCTGAATTTCATATTTGAGTTTCTTACCTCTGCATTTATTTCTCCAGGGCTTGGGTGTTGCAAATGTTTTTGTCTTTCTTTGATATACTTCATGTGGTTAGTTTGTGTCTGAAGTCATCTTCCACAGTATACAGTAACAAAAACTTTTAACAAAATTTGCCTTAGGATTGAATCATCATAACTGCTGGCCTAATTATAAAAAAATGGAGTCACCTTGGTGACAGCTTATAAACATAAATGTTCCCTTCAAGCAAGTATAGGTAAGGACAGAGGGGGAAAAAAACATCTTAACATCTCATATTGATTGCTAGGTCCATGCTGTTCTTGAAACTGTAAAATATGAATGAGCAGCCTTTGAACAGAGTAAGATACTAGATGCCTTTGATCAAATCTGGAATGCATTTCTGCACTGCTACTCCCTAAAATGAGCAAATAGAGGATAACCCTCAGATGATAAACCCTGGATCCACAAGACCTTCTTCTGTGTAGCTCAAAAACTAAAGATATATTGAACAAATGACAGGTTTCAGAAGAATGGGTTTGTTTGTGAGACATTCAAGGAAGTAAACAATAAAAAAAAATGATAGCTTGTATCTAGATCATTTCAAAGGCACTATTTGCAATTAATGACATTAAGCTAGGCAGTGAAATTTGTAGACTGGACATCAGCCTACATATATTTAATTACGGAGAGGTCTGTCCAACTTGTGAAAGATTCTGTAAGAAGAAACAGAAGAAATCACACTGTTTCCAGAAAACCAGATATGGTAGGATGTTGATGAATACAATAAGTTTATAAGGTATAGTTGATAGAGGAAATCCCTAAAGAAAATGGAATTTTCAGTTTTAGATAATAATATTAAAATTACATGAACAACAGAGAAAACAAAACAGAAATTATAACTGTAGCACTTCAGAGAAATTTCTATCTCTTGGGACTCCACTTGCCCTTTTAGGTTTTTAACTATGTATATTTACTGTGTATGTTTAACTGTTCTCATCCTGTGACACCATGAAGGCAGTATGGAATACAATCAACCAAGCTGTGACTCAGAAGAAGTGGAATTACTGATGTGAACAATTCCTAAGGATGCATAGAAACATAATGCCTCTGAATTACCTGTGCTCTACATTTCCCACATATTTTTTTTTAAGTGGATTTCCTCAAAAGGACTTGAAAGTGTTTTGGAGATTTGTGGTGATTATTTAGCATGGGATTTTGTTGGTTTTCTTTTGTTTATTTGTTTGTTTGGTTCAGATTTCTTAAATAAAAGTTTTTAACTATCTTTTATACAGCACTTTTTTTTTTTTTCCTGGTCTTTTGCTTAACTTTCCTTTGTTCTTCTGAGTTCTGCAGTACACAACATCAATTTTCCCTGAGAAGAGGGACTGGAAAGGAGGAGAAAGCTTAAAATGATTTCTTCATGTCCCAGATCTTCTGTTGCGAGGAACATACTGCTGAGGGTCAGTGTTTCCTTAACCCTGATCTTCTTGGATCCATTTGGTGCAAACATATTTTTATGCATTTTCTCACACACGGTCCCCTTTTTTTTTTATTTATATTCAGCTAAAATTTGAATGTTGTACACTAATCTTTCCCAGCCCATTAGCATAAAGAATAGAATTTTTTGCTCAGAGACAGTAGAGATTTCTTAGACTTCTATTGCATCTGGCGTGCTCAAACCTAAACTAGAACTTGATCAAAACACAAAAAGCATCAGGGTTAAAGCAACTTATGATCTCTTCAAGTCAACAGAAGACTGGATGAGACTTGAGATCCTGTACTGTCAGGCCCTTATGGTGTCTGTGGCCCTTTCCTGAGCTAAAGGTGGGATGCAATATATCCCTCATTACCTTCCCTTTAACGCTAAGTCTGTGTAGTTTAATAAATGCACTTAATGTATCCACAAACAAACAGCACATGAATTTCTCCGAGATGTCAGAATTTATATGTATTTCACACAATTAATAATGAAAGTATTCCAGAAAGGTTAGGAAAAGTGAAGAATGTGAGATCATTAGGATGGACATATTGCTGCTAGATTTCAAAAGGATTTAGGTCTAGTAGTATTTTCTGTCTGTTGCTTACATTACTAAATCTTTTTTGGGGAAAGTCCACACAAGCTCAGAAGTTATTTTCAGTCAACTTAGTAGTCTCCCTTGAGACATTTGAAAGGTGTGAGCAGGGGTATCTTCTCTCATTTCAGAAATTGAGATCAATTTAATCCCTTTAGAATGAGTTTGAGTCACTCCAGTTTAACACATAATACCATTTGAAACTTCAGAAAATGTGATAGTCAGAATTAATGTCCATTATATTTTTCTCATCTGATTGTAAAATCCACAGCAGGAGATTGGTGAAAGAGTAGTAGTAGTTGTTTTAAGATCCTTTCCAAAAAGAAATTTGTGCCCAATCTCTACAATCTGTTAAATTAGGAGGTCAGGCAATAGTGTATTTGTAAGTCAGTTTGAGTCTGTTCCAATTTGAACTCAAAGGAGGAAGCCTGGGTTCCTAACTATGGCACCAGCAACAAGTTTAATCAATATCTCACCTCCTGTGATTAGTTTCAAAGACCATTGATTTTAAAGGAAGTTTTTAACGAAAAAATTTTTAAATGATTCTGGACTAGGAAAGGATCTTTATCTGCCTATTATATTGAAGAGAAATATAACCTGAAGTAGAGTTCTAAGCCACAGTTCTTTTGCATTTCTATGCACAATGAAATTTGCATTCTCCTCTTGGGAAGGCAAGAAACCAGACAGATTGATAGGAAAACAGGTTTTTTTGGCTGATTGTTAAAGATGTTTCTTTGATTTGTGCAGAACAGCACGAAGACAACACAAGATAAGTAATGCAACAATACAGGAGAAGGAAAATTCAATTTCAAGGTGCTCAAAAACCTGACTTCAGAGCTCACACAGGATCACTCCCAGTGGGTATTCATGTTACATTTTAATTTCCTTAAAACTTTTTTATCATTGAAAGAAAAGTGGAAGTAAGGAGAAAACAACTAACAAAACTATAGTCAGACCTGAATTACAGAACAGTCCTCCCATTTGATTTTTTTCACATCTGAAAACAATGATGCTTTATTTTGATTTGATAGCTATTCATCCAACAGAATGGTACAATAACAACCCAGGAGAGATCCCTTCTTCGGTCTGAGCTACACAACTGGGCTCCTTCTAAAGCCAGCTGTGGGGGATTGGTACCTCTGAAGGGCAATTAAGCTAATTTTATGATGGGTATTTAAGAGGGAGATCTACAGAAAGCGATTTGTCTCAGCTATATTTCTACATTAACTATGGACAGTCTAAGGGAATAGCTTAAATTGGAAACTTCAAGACAGCTAAAAGTAGGGATGAGTCCCAGCTCTTGCCAATCTGCAATATAAGACCTCATGATTCACAATTATTACGTACAGCTGCACAAAAGCATTTCTGGGTGACTATATGGCCCTCTGTGTATCATCCTTCTCCCCCAAACTTCTGTGTTTCAAGGGCCTGGACTGCTGAACTCACTAGAACTTTTCAATTCATTGCATTATTGCAGATGTCACAGCTCTTACCAAGTTGTGGATAAAGGGTATTCTGGTCAAACCCCAGTGCCAGAAATAAAATTTTACCTTACAAGTTACAGCTTTTTATCAGGTGTTCTTGGTATTCTTTTCTCAGCTTCTAGTTAATATCAATATTAAAAAGCCTTTGCTCAGAGTATTTAGGAAGAAATATTTGGTATGAGTGCAGAATTCAGGTTCCCTATTCAGTGAAGAGGGACATAAGAAAATATTTAAAAATAGTCCAGGTAACAGAGGGCTGTGAACTGCTTAGACTGAAAAATTCTAAATTATTTTTCTTGGCATGTCTAACCAAAATCTTAGCCAACAGAGAACATGTACTGATAAAGTCAATGACAAAGCTTGAAACGGAAACAACTGAAAACACAGAAACAATTACTGTCCAACTCTTTTTGTTTAAGCTGCCATTTACTTATGAGCATTTGGATCTTATTATTTCTGCCAAATTTGTATTTTACTGAAGCTGGGAAAACAAGACAAAACAAACCTCTGTTCTTGAATTTGAGACAGCTGGGCTCTAGTGAAGGTGACTCTGAGTTCCCAAGCAAGTGAGAATCAATGTTCACATAGAAATTGCTTTCCTTGTTAGACTGTTAGGAGTCAGGCATTCATTTCCTGAAGGGAGAAGGGAAATAAGCTTTGTATAATTACTTAGGGATGCCAATCCATGATTGTGCTGCAATGCTGAATTGGAAATTAATTTCTTGCCATGCAAATCAATTTGTTGATTGGAATGATCTCCAAATTTTTGTTAGACTCAAAGCCATTTGAGATCTAGATTTCCTCAAGGAGTGCTTACACAACCCTTCTACTGAATGTGTGGAGGCTGATGTACTCATAAAATTGCGCAATAATTTAGGCTGAAAATGACCTCTGCAGGTCACCTGTTGTGACACTTGCTCAGAGGTGTTGCAGAGAATCAACTTCAAACTTAGAGCTTAGGCAAATTTTTCACATAAATTCATATTTTTTCCCTAATTTTCCTGTTGCTGTAGGAAAGCAGCCCAAAATACTCACTAAAGGTAAGTTAAACTACTTCTACTGCTCTCCACTGTCTACGAAGCCAGACACCTCACCGTAAAGGTGTTCTAGACCATTAGACACAACTTTGCCGTTGTAAATCCAGGCTGGTCAGTTCACACTCACTTCCATACCTGGACAAGGTTCAAGGAAGGCTTGCTTCATAGTCTTCCTAGTGTTGCACTAAAAACCTTGTTGTGGTAGAAATGGATAACATCTAGTAAGTGCTGATAAGAATTCGTTGTTATTTTAACTCAAGCCCAGTCTTATCTGAATACAGCAGTTGTTATTATTCCAATGAGATTGACTGATACGTTTCCATTTCATAATGCATTTAAGACTGACACATACAAACTTTACAGGTTCTAACCCATCCTCTAGTTTTCGCTCAAATATTCTTGTAAAATCAACCAGTTTAATTGTACTGAGTAATGGGAGTTTATGGGGCTGCCAATTAATAAAGTTCTTAATAAAACAGCAAACTGTAATGATGACTTTGATTTTAACCTTTAACTTTTGTCTTTTCCTGTGGATACTTTCTGTAAGTTTTTTAAGTTACCTTCTTGCTTTTTATTTACTTGTTCCTACAAAATTTAAATCACCTTAAGTTAACTATTAGCCGAAGTTATTAATTTTAACTTTCCTCAGCCGCAATTAACATAAAGGATTAATGTTTGTTACTTAGTGATTTTAGAAGTTGTAGATACAAGTTGTATTCACCTTGTAGAATATTACAAAGGCTAAGCTGAAACAATGTAGGCAACAATCACTTACCAAAAGACTTTTTAAAATAGGTAAATCATGCTGAGATCATGACTAGTCAATACAACCTGAAATAGTGCTGAGACCCTGGGTGACCAGGCCAGCCTGAAGGCTGTTACCTTTTACTAGTCACAGCAGAAATTTTGTATACTAGTCTGTACAAAACTCAGAACACAACTGCAACATTGTAGGTCTTGATATTTTTAGAGATAAACACATCAGTCTTCGCATGTGCGTAAGATAGATTTAATTTTCTCCAGTAAAATTATTTCCTTCTGTATCAATAATATTAATTAATACAGGAACCAGAACTTGGCTAGACCCTATTCCCGTGTTAGGTCATGGAAGTACTGAATCATCTTTTCATACTTGCTTTATTTGCCTAAAAAACATAAACCAGAGGAACAGGATTGGAAATAAGGGGTAGAGAGAGAAACGTTGCTATCATTGTTTTGCCGTCAGGGCCTTTAAATCCCAATATCTAAGGCATTTTCTCTAATTGCATAGAATATTTAACAGAGCCAATAAATAAATTGAAGTTTCTTGAGTGCTACGTCAGTAACTTAATTGCAAAATCATTTTTGTCTGAGTTTCTCAAAACTGATGAAAAAAGTCTTAAAAATTCAAGATTTTTGAAGGTTGGAATTTTGCACAAATTATTTTCCCCATTCATGCATATTTTGAAGATTTTTTTTTTTGTTTCTACTTAATCCTATTTGTGTCATTCAGCCCATATCCTCTTTTGTTGATGTTGTTGTTATTCCACTGACACGCAATTTATTTATCCTTTTGCCAGTTAGATCCTTCCTTTTAAATTCCCCTTCTCTCAGCTTATAGGAGATTCCCTGTTTTCAGTAATAGAAAGTTGTTATGTGGTTAGAAAGAATGTCTGAGTCTTCTTATATAACACCATCAGTTCAATGAATGCAAGCATCAATAACCAGCTTATTGAAATCAGAAGCAAACTAAGGTCAGTCTTGCTGAGTGGAGTGTGAGGGGTAGTTGAGCAGAATATAATTATAAAAGCAAAATATGGTTTTTTGCCATTTCACATAGCACAATGTTAAATCTGTGCTTTTTAAAGAAACAGCTATATGTACGAATAAATAAATAAATAAATAAATAAATAAATAAATAAACGAATAAATAAATAAATAAATAAATAAATAAATAAATAAATAAATAAATAAATAAATAAATAAATAAATAAATAAATAAATAAATAGTAGGTTTGGAATTATTATCTAGTCTTAAGTGCATTAAAGCCATTCTTATTAAAGAGAACCAATTGTCCTGACTAATTCTACTGTAAACTTGAAGCAGATATTTCATTCTAAGAGCCCATTGGATAAAGAAGCATAGGAAAAAGTTCTGCCTTATTCTTTCTTCATTTATGTCATGCATATTCTCAGGAACTTAACTGAAGTAAGTAGTTACATGTCCAAACTTAAGATGCTTTTTGAATTTGATTGTAACATTTTATGTTACAACATTGTGACGAAAATCTCATGAGCATACAATTTATTGGTATTATGACAGCTCATTAAGACTGTCTAGAAAACAGTATTTTCATTTTATGAAAAGAAAAAAATAGATTGTTTCAGAATTAGTTTTTGTTCTTATGCAAGATAAAAATTTGATTTGTTTGATTTCTTAGTGTCTAAGCAGTAAAAAACAACATTGAGATCAACGACCTATAACTCTTTTCCCATCTCCCTTGTGCATATCCTGACATCTCAACTATTATCTAGGCCAGTGTGATTCTCTGAATATAACCTTTGACTCAGGAAAACTTCAGAACTTTTGTCAAAATAATTGTTTTCAGACACAAAACCACAGTTTTGTTAAATATGTAGAGGTATCTGTTAAATTTCTGAATAGCTATTTAGCTCAGCCTGCAGAACTCTCTAACAGGCAAGGCTGCACATCTTAGCTGGATGAACCTTTGCAGGATACATTTATTCCTACACTGAGGTTAGGATCTGGGTCTGTGTGGAGTTTTTTTGATGAAAACACACCTCAAATAGCTAATTTGTGATAGGCACAGCAGACTCTGAAGCCATGGTAAGAAAGGTTACACACAGGGTTTATAGTCTGGAAAGGTTTTTTCCCATATTTAATGGTATGTGAAAACTCTGGCGTTTCCATGCACAAAGCAAGATAACATGGTAGGTTTACATTAGTTATTAGGCAGAAATTCTTCTCTATAAGGGTGGTGAGGCCCTGGCATGGATTATCCAGAGAAAATGTGGCTGCCCCACCCCTGGAAGTGTCTAAGGCTGGTTTGTACAGGGCTCGGAGCAACCTGGTCCAGAGGAAAGCGTTCCTGTCCATGGCAGGAGGTTTGAAATAGAATGGTTGCTAAGATCTCTTACTACCCAAAAAATTCTATGACTCTATGAATCTGTGAAGAAAATGTGTATATCTTCAGGCTTCTCTTAAAATCTGGTTGACAATTCTTAATTTCCAATCAAGAAAAAGGTATCGCAGAAGGAATTAGTTTTGCTATTCCCATAATCCACTTGGTCCCGCCAAAAAAACCCCAAAATGTTAATGATCACATGTACCAGAAATCACTCAAATATTTCTGAGTAGGTTTAGTTTGGCTTCATTAAAAGAATCAAGTTGGATCTGTTTTCCAGGCTGGTTACCACATCCATAATAATACTCAAGCTACAGAAAACTGCATCAGTTCTTCTTCTTAAATAAAAAAAAAAAAATAAAAAAATAAAAAAAAAAATTAAAAAAAAAAAAAAAAGAAAGAAATTTTGTATTTCTCTAATGAGGCATATTGTCTTCATTAGCATTCCTGTGAGGTATTATACACAACAAACTGAACAAACCCATTCTGTACAAAACAACTACTTTGGTCCGCAATCAAGTATCTTGCTTTAAGTCTTTGTACTGTTCACTACTTTCCCTGTTAGTTTTAGTTGACTTCACACTGTGTGTATAGCTAAATGGTAGTGTCAAACACAGTGCTGTGGCATTTTGTCTGCACATGACTCCAGAAATAACTATATACTAATATTAACCTAGGCATTGAATTTTGTCACACAGCTTAACTAGGGTCTTTTTTTCAAGGTACCTTTCTTGCAACCCACAGTCTTCCAAATACTTTGCTTCAGAATAATATAGGTAAGTGTATGAGTTTGTCACTGTATCATTGATTCCCATATCAAAAAAAAAAAAAAAAAAAAAANNAAAAAAAAAAAAAAAAAGAAAAAAAGGTAGGAAGTATGCATGCTAAAATTCCTCAGCTCTTCCTTAAAAAGATACAGAATTGCTATACACCCTACTTAAAGGATGACTGTAGAAGGCTGGATATCCTGCTCTAGAAAAGAAGGAAATTTAAGAAGGGAATTAAAAATTGTCCATGGAATTACTATGAAATAAACCCAAGGTCAGGATATCTTCTTCTGAATCCTCATTATTTGCATATTGGCTTGTTATCTGAGTCATTAAAAAATATTAATTCATTGTTTCTTCTTAAAAGAGCAACAATAACAATCCAACTAATTATAACTCATCTAGTCCCCTGGAAAAATCTAGAAAGTTGTATCTCATAGAAGGCTGGGCATTTAGAGGATCTTGTAAAACCAGTTTCTTCGCAAGCAGTTATTAAGTAAATTCAGTATATGGTTTGCTCTTTTCAATATAATTATTATAGCAGTTTTGTAGATAGTGAAACCAAAGCAGAGGTAAACAAGGTGAAATTAGGCAAAATATGCTGTCACAGCCATGATTATAAGCCTTTTAACTTCAAGTTATCTGACTCATGTTTTCTCCTTTCTGCCTGCAACCTTGATCTACAGGCGTAAAATCATGCAACAAATTAAGGAACAACTGAGGCTAGAACCAAACAATGCATTTTTATTTAAAGTTCTTTTACCGTTTCTTTTTTTCCCCTTGAGGAGAGCAATACTCACAAATTTTAAAATTACTATGAAGGGCAAAATGAAACAACAGAATTTAAACATTGGCAAATATCCATTTGGCACTTCAATAGATCTAATATTGCTACCTGAGCAAAAAAGAACTTCAGGGACTCCATTCTACTTTCACTTACTTCAGTGAAACTAGAGCAACTTCACTACAAATGCTGTAGTCAATAGTTATTCCTGATTTACACTTATGAAGCTGAGAGAAAATGGGGCTTTAATTGATGAGCAAAGCCTGTCTCAGTGTAGATTTTTCTCCAGCAGTCATCTTACTGTAGTAATTTCAAGAAAAATAAATAATAAGATTCAAGCACCTTAGTAAGCTGTTAAGGAAATTATATATCAAATAAGCCCCAAAAAGCCTGGAGAATTGCAAACAGAAGTGTTGCCTTACAGGTCTCATTCCTTATGTAGATTTAAATAATTCAATTGTTGAATATAACTTCTATATTCTATTTATTCAAGCATTTTCAACTTTCATTTCCCAGCAGCCATGCCATGAGTCATAAGAAAGAAAGGATCTTTTTTGATCATTGACAACAGTGATGTGAAAATAAGTTGCATAGCCAAGTTTCTGCATATTGTATAGTAAAGGGATAGATAATGGTATGCTGCCTACAACTATCCTCAGCAAGAGTGGGACTGGAAAAAAAAAATAGGTTCTTCCCTAGGCTTAAATAATTCATAGGCTGAATCACTGAATACATCTTAGATTTTGTCATGTATTCACAGATTTCCTGTGATACTTTTGCTGACAATAAAATTTAAAACCAAACCAAACAAAAACTTACCTCGACTTCTCTGAAGGAAGCAAGAGTTTGATAAGAAATCCTTTGTAGTTTCAGAAAACTTACAGCATATTGAAGATGGTTTCTGTGTTCATAGCAGTAACTTTTATGGTAGTTGAAATAGGTTTTTATTATGTATTTTAAACATTTTTTCAGTCTTTTATCTGGAGTTCTTCGATCAAGTATGAGCTACAGGGAATTCAGAAAAGCTTTTTTCACTTCCCATGTTCTCCTCTAAAATCAAAGTGATGGGGTTATTATGTTGTCAAATTCTATTGTGTGACAAAAGTAGGCACAATACTGACAAGGGTTGAGTTGACCCCCATTCCCTTTAAGGCTCTGTGTGCAGCTGTCTCTGTGTTTTGATTGGAGAAATACAACAAATCAACTTTGTTGCATTTTCATTTTCAAAGGCAACAATTGCCTTGATAATTGGACCCACAGATTTGCCATCCCATTGCCATAGAACCTGAACACTTAGAGCTCATTTTAAGATTCATGGATTATGCATAGGTAAATGAAGACATGATATTCTGCAAATGCAGTCTGCTTTTGGACAAAAATTAGATAATAAAGAGCAACACAAAGAGTCTTTTAACAGTCTTCTCAGAAAACATTGTGTTAGTTGTCAGGTTTGTTTTTTCCTACTCAAACAGGATCATCCCAGAACATGTTGTACAGGTCTGTGTCCAGAGGGTTCTAGAATATCTCCAGTGAGGTACTGCTGTAAAGTAAAACCTACCTTTTCACCTGAGTCTCTTAATCTTCTGGAGTATTGGAGTGGCAAGAGAGACTTGACTTCCAGGGTAACAGAAGACCCTGTTTGTCAGGGGAAGAAGTAGCAGTAACTGTTTCCTGGAGACGTCAAAGTTTTGACTGAGTTCATGTCACATTACCTGACTCTGTGTTTTAAGGGAAATGTTCTCTGAAATCTTTATCCTCTGATTATTAAGAATGAAATTAATGCTTTACACTGTACTGTTGGGCAGAAATCTTTTCATTCAAGGGATATGTGGGCATTAATGGGGAAAAGGTGAGTCAAGGCAAGCGAGCATCCTTCATCCCAGTACATCACCAATATATTGCTGTAAACATAAGCATAAAGGCCTGGCATCTCAAGTTAGGACTGGGTTGTAGAGCACAGACATATCTAAAAATGTCAGAGTGCTAAAGTCCTTTGTCAAATAACTTCCTGCCACTTCTCAGATGATTTAAAATCACACCAGAGATAGGAATTGTCTTGTTTGTTCTTTACTGTTGTCTGAACTGTCACAGATCCATCATATGGCTGGGCATGGTGTGAGGGTTTTGTCTTTACAAACTCTTAAAACAGTATTAAAATTCATTTCTTCAAATGTTAACTCTCCAAAGTTTTATTTTCATTTCAGTATTAATTAAGGATTTTTACATTGCCAAGAATTAGAATTTCAATTATAAAATAATAATTTCAATAATAAAAAAGAAACTTCAAAAAAAAAAAAAAAAAAGAGAGGAAAATAATAATAGGAGAAAAGTAAACCAAAGTGACATTTCTGGTCTATCATGACTTAATATTTTTCAGTTTCATTAAGCACAAAATTTGTTGGTTTTCCTCAGTAACTTCTGAAGGATAGATTTTCTTATGAAGCACAATTATCAACCTTCATTTGGGTCAAAAAATAAACTTTTATAGTGTCTGAAAATATTTGATTTTCCTCATTACTCTACACTGTAATTCATCAGTGCAGTGAATACTGGACCATATATTCCTGACTAACTCAGATAAAAGTTTAGTGATGAAAACAATATTTCTTAAAGTAAAACTTAACAGTTGGAAAAATTATCCAAACAACCTGGTTCAGAAGAGCTGTGGGAATCACAGGTAACCTAAAAAGACTTCAGAGTTCACTGGGACATTGTCTGGAAAAATTAAGTAATGAGGCTTTTGTAAAAGGAAAATTTGGTGACAAAGAAACAAGTACAGAAGCAGAAACATTAATGAAGTTTCTTTATTTTTTTCTTTCAGAAAATATATTCTGAAATAACTTTAGAGATGAAAAATAGGAGAGCTTGTACACATGCATACATAGAAAGATATGTTCAAGGAGGCTTTCTCTGCCTACTGAGTTTTATTTTTGACTTTACATGTTTGAAGTTTTCATTCAAGAACATTCTGTCTCTACCCTTTTTTTTTTTTTCTCTCTCTCAAGAGTTTGCAAAAGAAAAGGGTGGGGGGAAGCTCTACTGTGCTTATACGTTTTTCCTATTTCTTGAGTTAGCACAGGATGGGAGGTGGAGTTTACTCTTCTTTTCATTAGTTGCTTTGAGATTCACATCTTTTGTTCTACGAACTCTCTTATTTGAAATTCTTTTCTTTAAGTCAGCAGGGACCAAGGGTTGATGAGCCCCAGCCTCAGCTACAGCCTTGGGGCAAAGAGTCTTCTTTTTGAATAATAGTCTTACGGTTTCGTGGTATTTTATTTTTCCCTGAAATGTATCTTGGATATGTTGATTTGTAAAAAGCTCTTCTGAGGATTGCACTGGTCCTCTTTTCTTTATAGTTTTCTGACATTTTTTTTATTTTTCCCTCACTGTGTTATAAGTTTACAGAATGTTTATACTTCTTTATTCCAAAATCCCCATCTTGGTTTGTTTTTGGGTTTTTTTTCCTATTATGGCTTTGATAGATATATACTTCCATTCCATGTTTTACTTTTCTTAAACTGATGTAAGATCAGAGTAAACATTTGCCACCTGTCTTCCTAGATATTTAGTGAGAACAAGTATTGAATATCATGGTGCATTCAGTTTTCATACATAAAGGATTTTTACTGGGACATTACATGCCACATTTCATTGTTTAAACCAGCACTTAGAAAGATGAATACCATGTAGGTCTGGGAATTTTGTTAAGAGACTTGAGGTAAAATTTTCTGCAATGTTTTTGATTTATTCCTAGTTTTCATGTTTCCATCTATATAACCTAGTGCTTAAAGCACTTACTTAAGAATCATCCTTCCTGAGTCTGAATGAGTTCTTCTGTTACCCAAGGACAGCCCTATCCCCTAAATATACGTGAATTTGTGACTCCTGTTGAGGCATTTCTGGCTACACACAGGCTCATCAATATTCATAGGGCGAGAGCATGAAAAAGAAAACATAATTTGGAAGCCTAAAGTCTCTGACACTCCACTGAGAGAACAGTGGTCTGTGTTCTAATCCTTGTTTTCCTTATTTAACTCCTAAATAACCAGTAAAAAGGGAAATCTGTGGTTTTCTCATTTCATGCTGGTACTACCTCTTCACTGTAGTATAACATTTCAGACTTCACAGGCAACATATTCATTCCACACAATCACATGAAGTTCTTTGTGTCTGAGAGTGCTGCACTAAATGGTGTCTGACATTCCTTTCTTGTGAAAAGCAGGGCCCTTCTCTTGATTGGGAAAATTATCCCTTTCAAAAATGCTGTATTCAATCCCAGTTAATCAAACAGTTTGGTTTACTTACTTGAATTTACTTCATTTTGCTTTGGTCAGTAGAATTGTTTGGAACTTGACATTAGCCATTCTGGGAAGCATGTGTGACATTTTGCTATAAGAGGCTGTTTTTTACTACACAAATCGATTTTAAATGTTCCCCAACCAATGTTAAAGATGCTGAAAGCACCCATAGTCACTGTTTGATTAATTTGTACATGTTTCTCTTTTCATTTTAATGTATGTTCCCCATCCCTTGGGAAATGTCTGTGGCATATTCCTCATGACCTCTTAGCCTTTAACACAGATCTTTGGAATAAATACATTCAAAGCGTTTTACCCTAATGTAAATGGACACTTCTTGCTCCCTCTCTGTTGTGGCCTGGGGGTAGGGGAAACAAGCTCTATATACTTTTGTGTGCCCGCTTCATTCCATTACAAGTAGAAAACAATATCTTCATAACACCAGCTGTAATCATCAGCTTCCTAGTTGTTGCAGAAGCAAGTCTCCAGATTTTGTTAATGGTGCAATTCAGGGATCAAGGCAATTAGATTGCTGCTGATGGCTTTGAATTTTATTTCTTATTATTACCATTATTTTGTGTCTCTTTTTTATGTGTCTTCTTCTTTGCAAAGTCTTCTCCCTTTCATCCCAGAAAGTAGTGCATTTATGTGCTCTACAAAAATCTTACTTAAATGTACTTAAAAGAAAGTGTTCAAAGGGTTTTCAGTGTATAGTATGCCATCAAAAATGTTCATGACACTATTCAAAATCTGAGGAAAATCAGTAGCACAGACAAAAATACATGACCATTCTACATAAGAAAATGTTGAGAGAGTCCAACCAAAATATTTTGCAGAAATATGTCATTCCAAAACTCTTTTGCCAGGGAGAAGATGTTTTGTTGCATCATTTTGCATTTAGTTTGTTTTCATAATCTTAAATTGTCTAATTTTGAAAAAGGAAAAATATTTTATTTTAAATCACCTTTTGAAATTCTTCTCTATTGCATTAATGGAGATTAGTGTAATATTTATAATATTGTAAATTAATTATTATATGCACTCAGTCTAAGATTTTGTACCTATTTTTGTTTATACTTGTAGGATGCTTCTAAATATAAATAATTACTCTGCGAAACCTCAACATTTTGATTCTTCTGTCTTAAAATGAATTGATAGTGTTGACAGAACAAATTAAGTATCAACTTCTTTTTTCTTCTTTGTGTCTTGGTTTGAAATCTAAATCCATGTTAAAATGCCACAAGTTCCTGTAAAATAGACATTATTTTCTGAATGTCACAGGGGTAGAACGGTTCACAAGGAATTTTAATGGACACGCGCTTCCTGGAAATTGCTAGAAGAAATTCTGATATCTTTATTAAAAATATGCTTCATTTCGGCTCTTGGAATGAATTTATGGGTTGTGTGCCATGGAAGAGAAAATTTTAAAGCTGGAGAACTATAAAGACATTCCTGGAGGTTTTGTGGGGGAGGGGTTTGTTTATTTATTTTTTTTTTCATCATTTTAATATTGTGGGTTGTGTTCATAGGAATGTCAATACAAACCATCTGATCCTTCCTCTAGTTTCTGACTTGGGTTGCAGATGCCAATGGAAAGATTTTGACATATGCTGAAAGTATGAAGTTATTTGTCCCTTGGTTTATATTCACTTTCCAGTTATCAGTGAGGTTGGGACTTCCTGAACCACAGATTGCATACACTGTTGTTAACAACATCTTGGGTCAGATCCTCCTTGTTCATATGGGCAGGAATTTTTAATAGGCAGCTTGCAAGCTGTTCCAGCTAACAATTTGTCTTGTAGGTACAGTTGTGCTTGGTCCTTATGAGGCTCTCATAATTATTTTATGAACATCTACTTTATTCTATGTTAAATAGATTCTTCCTCATTACTTAGGTGTAGTTGGCAACTTCTAATCATGCATTAAGATCATCTGGTGTAAATATAGCCATCTGGAAGCCAAGCATCCAGTTTCAAATAGTCATCTAGGTTCTTTCTTAAAGAGACATTAAGCTGTTCCCAAGGACAATTTAGTCTGCTGTAAAATAAATGACTGGTTGTTGGAATGAATTTCTCTCCAGATATGGCTCCTTTGCATTGAATAGAGAGCCCAGATAAAATAACTTAGATGCCCTGTGTTCATATGACTATCTCTGAGAAGGATCTCACCTGCATTAATGAGGACAGCTTCTGTTGTGCAATGCTTTTCTTTCCTCACTTCACTATTGTGACTTTAGTGACCCAAGTCCACAGGCACCCTGCCTACTTGCTAAGGTGTTGACAAATGGAGACTTACATCTATGCAAACAAATGAAATCAGAAGTGAACCACTTTCTGGCCCAGCCCAGCTTGGATTTAAAGACATTAATTTATCTCTCAAAACAAATCAACAGCCTCCACATTGCTTAATAGCTCAAAATCATATTAATTACAGACTGTGTTAGTATGTAATCTGAAAGTTGAGGAATTAGGCTCTATCTCACCTGATTATTTAATAGTCAGAATGAATGTTTTGGCTTGTGCCATAGCCTGATTAGTCAGAGAATCACAGAATCATTTAGGTTGGAAAAGATTTCTAAGATCATTGGGTCCAACCTTTGCCTGACATCACCATGCCAAACAGACCATAGCAATAATTGCAACATTCAGTCACTTCTTGAACATCTGCAGGGATGGTGTTTCCACCAGCTTCCTGGCCAGCCCATTCCAATGCTTGACAACCACTTCTGGGACTAAATTCTTCCTGATGTCTAACATGAACCTACCTTGGCACAGCCTGAGGTTATGTCCTCTCATTCTGTCACATTTTACCTAGGAAATAGGCAAATTCCCACCTGGTTCTACCCTCCTTTCAGAGAACTGTAGAGAGCAAAGCATCCCCAGAGCCTACTTTTCCCCAAGCGGAGTCCCCCCAACTCCCTCAGCCACTCCTAGTATGATTTATTCTATAGACCTTTCTCTACTCTGTTGCTTTCCTCTGGACATGCTCCAGCACCTCAACGTTTTCTTTGTTGCGACGGGTGCAGCAGTGAACATAGAACTCGAGGTGGGACCTCACCAGTGCCCAGCACAGGGGGATGGTCACTACCCTGGTCATGCTGGCCACACTGTTGCTGACACAAGCCAGTTGCCATTGTCCTCCTTGACCACCTGAGCACACCTGGGCTCATGTTCACCTATTGTCAACCAGCAACTCCAGGACTTTTTCCATTTGGCAGCTTTTCAGCCACTCTTTCCCAGCCTGGAGCTGCAGGAGGTTGTTGTGACCCAGGGACAGGACCCAACACTTGGCCAGATTGAATCTCACACCACTGGCCTCAACACATGGATCCAGCCTGTCCAGATCCCTCTGCAGAACCTTCCTGCCCTCCAGCAGATCAACACTAACACCCAAAACCTCACAGGTATGCAATAGTTCTGGTCTCTCTGACATGGGTTTCTTTGGTGTTTTTGTGCAAAATTATGCAACATTTTTCAAATTCTTTAGTGTTTGACAGAAAACTCTGATGCTTCTGTGTATTGTGATCTTCAGAAGAAAGTCAGCAATTGTAGGGAGAGTCCATCTTGTGACCACTTCTCATCATGCTGTTTCCAATCACTGCCTTGTGCTCCTTCCAGAGGTTTACCACACTTACCTGTTGTCACCGGCCTTAAACGCCATAGCTATTTTGCAAGATTTAAAAAAGAGAAATCCCTCTTTAACATGATTTTTGTGAGTGCGTTCTCTAATCCTGAACCAAATGCTGAAATTGAAATACTATTAATTGAAAAAGGATTTTACAGAGATGGAAAAAAAGAAATAATTCAATTGAGAAATAAGGAAAAAAATTAAAAGAAACAAAAAGGAGTGATTTACATGCAAGCTAGATTGAGAATGACAGGATTGAGTTGGGTTTGGGTTTGACATATTTGGGGTTTTTTTCCTTCTATTTTAGGCCTTTTACCTGAACTACCATATATAAACAAAAATTTTTATTAATACCTAGTTTTCAGGAGCTACCTGGAATTATACGATTTAAACTAATTTGCTTGTTGGACAGAAGCTTGCATCTAGTGAGAGGGTGATGTTTTTTTACTTGTTAAAATGGGTTCAAGATATCACTATAAATGTGTGGAGATTCTTTGCTGTGAAAATAGAGTCCTTACATGTTTCAGTAAAAGTTTTAATTTTTCTTTTGCAGGTCCTGTGATCCTATCCCTATATTCTTCCTCAAGGCAATTTTTTTTCACTCATGGCTTGTTGCTTTGTACTTTTTTTTTTCCTTATAACTCATCTTTTATGAAACAACAGACTACTCTCCCAAGAATATCTGAAAGAAAGAAGACCCATGGGTCAAATGCACACCCTTGACTTTCTACAATAGAGTTCATTAAGAAACTAGACTAATTTGGTTAGATGGTCCAGAAGAGGGAATATTCAAGCTTTAAATAAATACACAATAAAAATAGCATACTGTTACTATAGGGTTACTGGACTGTAGCAGTAAATGAACTGAATAAAATTTTATGGCTTCCTAACATGCTGAGGTTTTGCAGTGTCGTCCATCTTGTAGCTTAACAACATTTCCCAGCCTGCTATCAGCGAAACTAATAGTGCGAATGGAAATTTTATGAAAAATGGGAAATCTGCGTTGGTTTTATATTGTGTCAGTAGAATGAATAAAGACCATATTTTGGCATTAATAGCTAATGGTAGAAAGAGTGGAGGGAGGGAGAAAGAAAGAATGGCTACATTTTCAGCTCTTGAATTGATGTTTTTTAACGAGTTGGTTGTAATTATGATACTTGAATGTGATTATCATTAAGCTGATAAATTATTTAGTAAGAAGGTGAACAACGCGAAGAAATCATTGAGGTATTCAAGCATCTTAGTTGTATTCCATAAGTCTCCTTGTGACTCCCAGACTGCTGTATTAATCAGATGGATACCACAGATATGTTCTGTTATTATCTTTCACTGCAAGGTCAAAGTTTTGTACTAACATATCATATGGGAAGGCATAGGTGGGGGAGAAAAAACCTCAAAATTATTAATCATACTGCAGAGCAATGATAACAATGGCTCTTTACTGACTTAAAATGGATTCCTTAATGCCCCTCAAGCCAAGATGTCATAACAACCTCGGTATCAAAGCCCCTTAGACAGCACAGATAGCATGTAAATTGGATGCACAGGAAGCAGCAGGTACAACAGTGACAGAGCAGTACTCAATTGAGTTCTGCTTCTGAGCAGCCACAAGCACAGCAACACAAGCATGGGAATATGCTTCCAAAAGTGAGCTCTGGATGGACTTTCCTTATAGGTCAGGAAAAAAAAAAAAAAAAAGAAAACCAACTTATTGAGTAATAAAGAGGAAATGTGAGGTTTTTTGGCTTTGTTGTTGTTTTTTTTAAAGAAAATGAAATCTCAATTCCCTTTTCAGATAGTGACAACCTCCTGAGTGAAGTGCACAAGCACATCCTTTGATAATATATCAACATGCTACTAGTGAGCAATACATCCGGAGTTGTTAAAACACTGTATCTGCCAGAAATAACACCAAATCTCATTTAAATCAGCTACCTAAATACTCTAGTGATCTTTCTTGCAATAAGTTTTTCCTAGAGGTTTTGTTCCTTGAATTAATTCTGACTGTTTCTTTAATATATTCATTTACCAAATAATTGGAATAAATCAGATAATTTCTTTTAAAGGAAAAGCATATCACTAGATAAAATGACCAATGTCTTACGATCCCAAAGGTTGAGTCCTAAGTCGATTTTATATATTTATATGTGTGACATCAACTTTAGATATTGATAAATAAGAATATTTCTAATTTACATCATGGCAGAGCCAAAAGATTTTTCTGCACTTCATTATAAAGTTTAAGAGGAACTCGAGGAGCTTTTATCAGACCTTTATTAGTTTGCATGCTAACCAAGTAATCTAAGTAGTTATATCAATTTCCTTTGCACTGAAAAGACAGAGAGAAGTAGAGACAGAGGAAGAGGAGAGAAAAAGAGACAGAGGAAGAAGATAAGAAAGAGAAAGATCTTGAGAATGAAAGAGACAGAGGAAGAAGATAAGAACGAGAAAGATCTTGAGAATGGAAGAGAAAGAGGAAGAGAGAGGGAAAAAGAAAGGCAGAAAGAATAAAACAGAAAAATAATGAAGCTAAACTACAAAGCTGAAAATATATGTGCAAAGGATACAGCGAATATATAAAAGAAAAAAAGGGTAAAAGCCAAAATGACATCAAGAGCACGACTATTTTATTTTGTGTTTCAATCACTGGTTTGTTCTTCCTATGTGTTTCTCTCACTAGTAACTGTAAAGGAAATATGCACAGCTACTTATAAGTAGCCAGATGATGAAATAAATTAAAATAAATCCCATCTCTAGTGACTTACTGTTGAACTCATCATTCATCAAATGGTCTCATCCATGACCAGTTGTGAAAATTTTACTGCCTGTAAAATATCTTACGTAATTTTGAAGAAACACCACTTTTACTGAAATAGATTTAATAGTTTTTTTTTTTAAACAAAACTTCCTCAAGATCAATTTGATCATCAAATATCTTCAAAAAAGAATATAATCTCTGTAGTCTAGAGAACTGCATTTTATGCTCTTGTTCACTGTAATATTTTTAAATCCAGATGACAAAGTTTGGGAGTTCTTTCCCATTATTTTATTAAATCTCTCTTTGATAAGACTTGAAAAATGCAGAGAAACATTGTGAAATTATTTTCATATATCTTTCCTTCTTTAAGGCTGGAAATGTTATTTATATCAAATTCTTAAGATTATTTTCTTTTCTGAGTTCTCCACAGATACTCAGTTTGACATTGTCCCTTTTATTTCTCATGCCCTTTTTTTTTTCACTTTTTTGATTTTTGTCACTTTTTATACTTCAGATATTGGAAGCATAATACAAAAAAAAGCAATTCACAATTAAGGCAAATTTCAAAGATTTTATATTATTTTCATGACTTTCATGTAGCACAACAGACACATAGACCTTGTTTTGGCCCGGAGAAAAAGAACTACTTAGATTTGAAGAACACAAAAGCAATACTGTTTTCCATATCACCAAAGCTTATGCATAAAAGGTTAAAATTTTATAAACAGTGTATGTCAGGGAGTTTCTAGAAAAGCTAGCACTACAGTAAAATAATTTATTCAGTTGAATTTCAATATTTGTGACTATTTTTTATGCCACTCTTATGCAGCCACATTCAAAGGTTTTTTATTTATCATTAGAAAAATGATGCCTGACTGAGTTTAATTAATTAGCTCGTTATTTATAAAATGCATGATGTGCCTGTTTCTTTGTCTATATGTGCCTGGTCTGTTTCTTTGTCTATATGAACAGAACTAAAACATAGTTTAGAAATTCCTGACCTTGCTTTAGTCAGACAGACGGACTATATGACCCCCTCTGGAGTGATTTATGAAAATCTGTGAATCCTATTCTTGACTCTTTTTAGGATTAGTAACCTAGAAGATGTAACTTAACACAAATCAGGTCTTCCGTCTTTCTCCAGCATTTCCCATTTTGCTGGTGGTCTGTTAATAACACATCGGTTTTGTGAGAATGTCTGAATGAAATGCTCATCTCAAAAATGGAAAGCATTTCTGGCAAAGTAGTGAAGAGAATAGAAAAAAATATAGTAAGGGGTTAAATTTGCAAAGGGAAAAACAGTCTTTGTGTCATACCAGCAGCTGTGAACAAAATTAATTTGCCTCTCAAATATAGCCCCTAGGGAACATCCCAGGAGTGTTATGTGAAATAGAAGGTTGTAAATATCCCAGAGACCTTATGCAATTTTAGAGTTTGTTTGAAATCAGAAATGAAAACTAAGTGGTGTTAAAAAGAGAATGAAACAATAAAATAAAAATGTTTGAACTCCCATTGTAGGTTCTGTTTAGGAGACAAAAGTCAGACATAACTGAGTATTCATCCTCCTGCTTCAGTTTTGATCTCAACTCTCCTCTGAATTTTCCTCCATTCTCCACTCTCCTGTTAAACTCAGGCTGATTCTTTTGCTGTTTTTTACCTTTTCTACTTCAGATGCTATCTCCTCGTTTCTCTTTCTTCACTCTGCTTAATTCACCAAAGCGGTTGTTCCTGCTTGATCTGATTGACTTTAACAGGCTTTCTCAGAAGCTGTAAGTAAAGTCTGTGGTGACTGTTCCCTTGTTCCTCTTATAGCTGTGCACTTTCTTATTAACTTTTAAACACTCCAAATTTCCAGGGCAGTGAACCCCCCTAACTCTTCCTGACACAGATGGGAGCAGAAGACAACTGACATTTCATAGGAGCTGCTCAACATTTCACCATATTGATACATAAAAGCCTGATGGGTCAGATCCAAAGTCTCCTGAAGTCAATGGAAAAATTTCTCATTGACTCAAGCAGGCTTTGGATCAAATCCTATTTGTTTATCTGCCCTTCTGCGTTAACCTTTTATGTTTCTCATCTTTCCCTATCAATACCCTTTGCTAGAGGCAATCTTGGCAGGACTAAAAACATGGTGAAAATTAATATGGTAACCGTATTAGTCAACACATCAAAAAAAAAAAAAAAAAAGAGAAAGAAAAAGTTTGCTTGAGTTTACTTCAAATGAGCAAAAGTCTGAGAGCAGAGCAGAATTTAGATTATTAGATTTGGTGCACTGGAATTTTTGATTCTTCAGCCTCTTACTGAGAAATTAATTTGTGAAATTTCATGTAACTGCAGAGATTCAAAATAATCCAAAAGATAAGGGCAAAAGATACAGGGGGAAGGAAGAAGCAGGAAAAAGGGGGAAAAAAACCCAAGCAACACTCCTCCGTGTTTGATTATATTATTTTAATTTTATATTCTTTCTTTCCTTTTATAAAACATATAACTCAGTGTGCAGATTCTCTGCAGTTTATAAAGAAAACATGAGATATGCTAATGCATAAAATATTGGGCCCGGCATCACAGTATGTGTAAAATTCCATACAAAATTCAGATGTGCAGTGAAATAGGAATTCCTTATTTCTCATCTAGATTAAAATGGGTGCATAATTTATCTGGTGCAAAACATATGCAATGCTCTTTCTTAATAATTTATATAAAAAAAGATGTTTTGGCATTTGGTGTCAAGGACAACTCTTGCAAAAGGCTGACAGGAAAATGCATGCTAAAGCCAGCATGTCCTTTAAGTAAAATACGTCTTTTTTGTTATCCCTCTTCCTCACTTTAATTTACCAGATACAATATAAACATTATCAACCTTATAAAAATTAAATGGCTAAATTAACTTATCTAATAATTCATAAATTTTAAGATAGTTCCTTGGCATGGCATGGCATATGCATAAGCCTTAATATCTGAGTTGTGTTATATATGGATCAATAATGGGAACAGAATCTAGAAATCTAAGAAGATTTCTCGTGATTTATGTATTTATTTAAACACATAAATAAAATAAATAGACGATGGGGAGAACAGAAATGCACCCAAAGATCACACATGGCCTTAGTACAGTGTTAAGCAAACATTTCATGACATTGTAAAGGATGATAAGACTACTTGTTTATACAACTTGAGTATATGGAAGACCAACTGACTGGGTTGAGGTCTCTCAGCGACTTTGTGTCTAAGCCCTGAAACTCTTTACCTATTGAAACATCCTGCACACACCACATGATCCTATCAGCCACTGCAGAGTCCATAAATAGTGGGTGGAGGGTGAAGGGGACACTTTGGAATGGGATCTGATGTTTATGAAATCTGCAGGCAGAGAAAGAAAACCAAATTATTTTTCAATAAAGGGACCAGGGGAGCATAGATAGAACTGAGATTGTTTGAGAAATCAAATTGTTTGCAATTACAGTAGAACTAACAGTCAGGATTGGACACAGGCACAATATGATGGATGGACAAAGTAGGTGTACAGCACCATCCTTGTAATATATCAGGGAGTCTAAGCCTCTACAAGCTACTGATGAAGGGACCCAGAGAGTTCTTGGATCTCTGTGGAAAACACATCATTATTAATTAGTAAATTTTGTGGTGGGTTGCCCTTGGCTGACCACTAGGTGCCCACCAAACCTACCAAGCCTCTCTATCTTCCACTTCCACTTTTCCAGATAGATAGGGGAGTGAAAATAAGATGGGGAGAGAAAATAAGATGGAAAAAAACTTGTAGGTTGAGATAATGCAACCTAAAGCAAAAGTGAAAGCTTGTGCATGAAAAACCAAGGAGAAAAAAATAGATTTGTTCTCTACTTTCCATCAATAAATGATGATCAGCCCCAGGAAGCAGAGCTCCACTTTTGTGAAGATATACTTCACAAAATTTCTGTTTGCGGTAGGTAAACTGAAACCTCCACACAGAGATAGCTCACTAGCGATACCAAAACCCAACCTACTTTATTCCCATGTACCAGTATGTATATATATGCAGAAAACTTTAGTGCAATGTCAGATTGTAACTGGGCATCATGCAACTGTGGCTGCTATGTCCTGTAAGTTCTTCTTGTTTTGGTGAAATCCTACAAACAGCAAGATCCAGTCCTGTGTAACAGAACTTCTGACTAGATGGTGACAAAAGCAAAGACTTCACTGACTTTCCAGGTGCTTTCCAGATCTTGGTGGAGTTCCTGGATGGTGCAGCTTTTCATGTTACGAAACCTTTTTCTGTGGATTCATAGCATTTGGCGGGAGGGGGTGGGCAAGACACAGAAAAGTATGACTAAAATCTCCTTTCCTGTTTTCTACTTCATACAACACATTTCAGAGGGAGTAGAATTTCACTGCCTATGTATAAACTGTTTTCAATTATATATATAAACCTCAAACTTCTATCTACTCAGCTGTTTACTTAAAAAATAAAGGAAGGAAGGAAGGAATACAAATAAATATTGAATAATTATTGAAAACGTGTGATCAAAATAAAACCATATGGCAAAATTTATTGCTAGATAATATAGACATAGAAATTTGATTTCAGAGAATAAACATTTACTACCAGATTTCTTAAACACAGGTGATCATTTATCACTAATTGCCCAACAGCCTTTACTTATGGACCACACTCAGAGCATTTTCACAAATTTTTTCAAACTTTATGGCACTATATTTCCAGATCAATGGATTTCATAAGTGACAGGAGATCTTACCCTTCTGATAAAAATAATATCTCATGAGAATTTTTTCTAAAAATTGTTTGTTCGTCTTTTGGTATAAGGCTTAAAATTTCCAATGAAAAGTTGTCTCTTTCTATGAGCTGGAAGATTTGCTTCACCACCACAAGTAACTGGCTGTTCTGGACAACACTCTGGCTTGTGGTGTCATATTCACAGTAGAATAATTTCTCAACCTTGAAGTGAAGTCCATCAGTATCAGAAACTGTTGTGCTGAAGATCAGTATTCAGTACACCATTTCTAAACCATCACCCAGTATGCCTTCTGCTCTGAATTGTCAGAACAGTTAAAACTAAAATTGCCATCCCTTTTCCACTCTTCAAATCAGAGTAAGAGGTTTGGTGATCAGTGATTATGGGCAGTTTCCTGCCTTAGAGATATTATCAACATCCCTGCACACTGAAAATGATAGCTTGGAGCCTCATGCATAATTTTGCTCAGCTGGTGCTTAAGATCTTGGTGCATAAATAGTAAGTTTGCTTCTATGCTAATGTGTAGGAAAATAGTCATTAACAGTTCAAACAGATATACATACTGTGTCCTGAAGCTCTGCGGGTCTTCTCCAACCTTCACATTTCCATGATTCTGTGATTTATTTTATTTTCTGTTGTTCTTCATTTGTTTTTTTTTAATATTTCACTGACGTGTAATGTGATAACCTCATGTGAAGAGACATTGCTTTTGAATATAATGTGGATCCCTGTATCATGTTTCCCTAAACCAGGAGGGTAAGCAAATTTAGGGTTGCACTTGTAGATGTGGTCATTGATTGGTTGTAGAACCTTTTCAGAAACAAGCTGCAAAAGACTGATGTTGGGACTTCTGTCACAATACTTTTAGGGTGGCTGACAGACCCAGCAAACAACAGAAGACAGGACTTAAATTATGATATCTTTGCACATTAACAGTGTTGATTTATTATTAGTGACTTTCTTAACTTTGCTTGATATCCCCTTGCAGTACTAGATTTCTTCTTTTTTTCTTTCTTTAGAAAAAATGTTGTTGTTGTTTGTTTTTCCAGAAACAGATCATTGCTTTAAAGAACAAGCACTGCCTTCACAAGAGACTCCAAAACACTTGTGTATAGCCTTTTATTTTTCTTCTTGGTAGCACATAAGAGTAATGAAATAGGAATTTAGTGCACTATTTTCCAATACAATTTAGTGTGCAATGGACATGTAAACTATGTTTTTCTTGTTATTTAAATGTTCTTCTTCTGCTTAATGCATTCTACTGATAAATCCAAACTGCATTGAGCCCGTACTGGCACCTAAGAGATCTTCATGCACACATTTGGCCCAGTTTCATAGATTTTTTTATCATTGAATTTTACTGGTAGAGAGTGGCTAAAATTTACTATTGCAAAAATGGGGGAATTAAGATATGATTTGCAACAGTATAAAAAAATCAAAGATACTTTTTTGATAAATCTAGTCTCAGAGTGTAGGACTGGAGTCTAAACAAGCAATTTTTAGTAAAGAAAATATGTAAAGAATATTATATCACAGGATTTTCAGAAGCTATACACTATATATTTATATATGCCAAAAAAAAATTTAAAATTTTCACACTTCGCTAAAACATACAAACAGTTTAGTGTAGAAACAAAGTGAATTGACAACAGCAAAATGTTACAGAAAATCCTATGTATAATCTAAAGTGCTGACCTTTACCTCACACGTTGTAACCATTATTCCCTGATTTCAAAGGAAACAGAGATGACAGTGCTAGTATTCCCACTTTAAAAATAAGAAAAATGAGGTACTGTAAAATAAGGTAATTTGCTCCAGAACAGTTAACAGAGTACTGCTGAAGACAGGGAAAAAAAATCATAAAAAGTAAGATTCCACTGATTTTTCCATTATTTAACTGAAAAGTTTAGACACAAAATTTAAACAAAAGAAGAAAGATGGAATGGCAAACACCACCCTGGGATATACAAACATATATGTAGCCTGTGAGATACCTGAATTAATCCTCTGGTTTTTCATGATAAAGGCTTAGCTAGAGAATGGTATCCAATTCTAAGTGCTGTACTTCAGAGATAGAAGTGGAAAGTGCACACATGTAAACAAACAGTGATCAGAAGTCAAGAAACAACCTATGGGGAAAGATCAAAATAACTGGGGTCATTTTATGAAAGTAGAGAAGACTAACAAAGAAATTGATAACATCCTCAGGTTGGATTCAAGGAAAATTTTTTCCAGATTTCCACAGATTGAAGCAATATGGAATAGTTTGATTGGAAACTTCTGGAGTAGCCAGAGCCAGAGGACTTCAACAACAGATTTCTTAGTAATGACATTGGTAGATAGGGAGAAAAGATAGAGCAGCTGACTTGCTTACATTTCTAAGCATTCACTCTGTACACATTTTAACTCTTTCTACAAAATTTTCTGTCATAATGAAACATTTCTGCATAATACCTCTTTCTTTTATTTTTTTTTTTTTTTTGTGAAAGTCCTAAGTTAAGACCATATCAAGTGACTTGAGACTGTGGAAAACTAGCACCTTTCTTTTGTTTTTTTTGCTTGTTTGTGGGGTTTTTTTTCTATAACAGTGCTGTATTTGACTTAGTAAGTTTACATTTGCTGCTATTGTACAGGGTGTCTCTGAAACTGACAGTCTGAAATTAAGCAAGATTTTTGGCTCACAGATTTCACCTACAGGTGTTGTCTTTCATGAGGATATTTCCTAGAGAGAATGGATCGTACTTTTTGATTTTTAACAGAAATTGTTGCCTGTTAGCTTTTTCACCCATCTCTGGCTATTTTTAGAATTATATGCAAACAATTAAAAAATCCATTTTTTTTTCTCTAACCATCATTGTTAGCATTTGGTTCTAACAACTTCTGTAGATTTTTCACATTCTTTTAATAGTTTTGTTCTTCCATGTAGTCATCTGTTATTTTTCCCACACAAAATACTTTCATGAACAAAAATTATAAACCCAAATGCTAAACTGATTTTTGCCTCTTTAAAATCACAGTAGAGACTTAGCCTGTTCTGCTATGATTTCTTTTTCAAGAAATAAAAATATATCCCTGGCTTGAGCCATGGTTGTAAAACACAATTTCTGTTTTATTTTTATTTAAGGCTTTCATCTTCTTATTTCCTTTGCTTGCTCATGACTATAAATTAATCAAGGTTGAAATTTTGTAATTACAACATAAAATGCATGTTCCTTTTAATTCATTTTTTTCAGAACCAATTGTTTGCTTACTTGACTAGATTAGCCTTAAAATGTCAAAAAAGGCTATTAAAAGGGAAAAAGAAAAAGAAGGAAAAAGTCAGTTCTATCAAACCCATCTATAAATAAACACATAAATCATTACATTTACATTTTCTTGCATTTTTTCAGTCTTCAACTTTTTAATTTCTCCCAAATTCAGGAAAAAGAAATTCATTTTTAAATGCATGTATGTTTTTTGGATGAAAAAATTCAGAACTGAAAAATAAAATATAAGAGGAAAGACTCTTAGGAGCCATTTTCAGTTTAAATACTTTTCACTACAGTAGATAAATAAATATATAGACAAACAATATAAACAACTGACCTTCAAATTTACCCTCTAGAATTTACAATCTCACAGGTATTTTTTAATTTATTGCATAAATATTTGTTTTCTTGGTGAACAAGAGGTTTCTTATACCAACTTTCATGCTCTGTCTCTCTCATTCATAAAGATTTTCTGTCTTTACATTGCATACATTTATGCAATATTGTATACTACACAAAATGTAACTATGTAATATAATATTGTATTATGTATGTATATGAAATTATAATAATAATGTAATATAATATTACATTCATATTGTTACATCAATAACAATCTAATCTAACCCTCTCCTAACCCAGCTTACTGGTCTTTCCTTGGGTCCTGCCACTGGTAACTGAGTGAAGAGATCACTCCCCTTCCCCTCCTCTTCCCCTCATGAGTATATTGAAGACCCCAATGAGGTCTCCTCTTCTCCCCTCAGTCTCCTCTTCTCCAGTTGAACAGACCAAGTGTCCTCAGCCACTCTTCACACGGCTTGCCTTCAAGACCCTTCAGTATCTCCACTGCTCTCCTTTGGACTCTCTATAATGGCTTAAGGTCTTTTTTGCATTGTGGCATTCAAACCTGCACGTGGGGCTGGAGGTGAGTGACAATCTTTTCCCATGCCCAGCTGGCAACACTCTTCAGGCATGTGATTTCACCACTTCTCTGCAGAGTTTATTCCAATACTTGGACACCCTCTCACCGAAGAACTTTTTCCTAATATTCCTCCTGACTTCTAATATGAACCTCCCTTGAACAATAAGAGATTGTTTTCTGTTGTTGTTGTCACTTGTTATCTGGGAGAGGAGACCAACTCCCTTGTGGCTACAACCTCCTGTCAGGCATTTATAGACTGTAGAAAGGTCCACTCCAAGCCTCTTTTTCTCTGACACTTGAGAAAGTTTCAATGTCACTTCAGGAAGAATGCTACACACAATGAAATTGATACAAGAACTTTTCATTTGACCATTGATCAATTTAAACTCTGTATAATTTATAAAACAAAAAGCCAAGGGGCCTCACCACCAAACACTGCTTATGATCTCTCTGCCCAATATCTGTTCAAGTCCCTCAAAATTGTGTCCAAGTTCTAAGCATTGCAATTATATTAGTGAATCATCTAAATCTTTTTTTTAAAAGTTTCATACAAGAGAAAAGACAAAGTACTACCTAAATGTGCTTTTACATGGTAACAACAGAATTTTTTTTTTTCTTTGATAATGCTCCCAAAGTTGGATTAATCTCATTTAATATTAACCACACAACATTAAATGTCTAATCTGTGTTTGGAGTATAGACTGCCTTTGTTCTCTATGGAAAACAAAAGCACCTCTAAAGAATTATTTAGCTGGATATAGACAGGTACCTGAGATGACTATTGAAATAAATTTGCCCTTTCTGTTGATGACTAAAGTTAAGTAAGATCAATATGATTCTCAGTCTTGCTATAATTTTGCATAACTTCAGTTTTCCACAATGAAATGGTCAGCCTTTCATCTGCCTGAATGAAACTCCTAAAATTTAATAGTCTTGGTTCTCCTCTGACTCATAATTTTCATTGAAGTAACTTCATGGATTTGACTGATATTTACTACAGATATATATAAATTTAAAAAAGGAGGGAAATCAAGTACAAGGTGGAAAAAAATCAAGAGGGATAAGATTTTCTGGTAATGAAAATGAGAGGTGCCCAATTGAAGGCAATGGATCTGTGTTGATTTACATCACTGTAGCAGGTTTCTCTTTCTAAGTGGCAGTAAAACAGCTCAAACTTTATCCCATTTGCAAGTTTTCAGTGATGAATAGAGAAGGGAAGGTCACATTTCTCTTGGTATTGGAGAAAGCTTGGTACAGCCTGACTCACCAATCCCAAATCTAAACTTTCTGAGGATGTGAAGAACAATGTTTCCTGACAGAAACTGGCACTAGTGAGGATGTGTCAGACAAAGTTTCTGATAAAGGAACCCACAAGTGATTGTAGTGATAACTTATCTTTAGCTGAGCTAAAGGCTGCTGATCTGACACAACCAGCCTAGAAACATATGATTGACAGTCAATCACTGTATAATACAGAATCCTTGTCCTATTTTTTAACATCAGGCACTTCTAACACATTTTAGGACTGTGCGTAGAGATTCCTCATTTCAGTGAGGATGCCCCTCAAGGTTACTCCTTGAGGCTTAGCAAAGAGATCTGATGTTACTATAAGTAACATTAAACTCTACTTAATAATTATTTTTCCTAGCTTTAATGTTGTTTTTTCAATATTGTTTCAAAACCAATGCACTGGACTAATAGTTATAACTATACATACTGTGCAGTAAATAATACTGATTAAAGTCTACTATTCCAATCATTATCATTATCATTGCTAATAAAATTAGTAATTTATTTTGTTAGTATAAATATATTTGAGTTGCTATCTTTAATCCCATGTAACAAAGCGGCACAAAAATGGAATTACTGCTAAATAATTCTTTAAACAGTAATTGTTGACTATGTCTGGGGGTAAGATTGGATCCAGCCACAATGTGACACTTCTCTGAGAAGGATTTTAGAAACGAGGGTGTCCTTTCTGTGGCTTTTGACTCAACAGGAGGGCTTCCCTGATAAATGCTGCCTGAAGATTCTATTCTGCCTGCAAATATCACCTGATATTCATCCAGTGCTTGTACATGGATATGGATAGGAAGGACAACAACTAGTCTCTTCTCTTAGTATATTTTGTTCAAGAAATCAGGTTTGTTAAAAAAGATTTCTCTGGGATTTCATCAATCAATTTTTACAAGATTCCCATGAAATAGATAAGGCCTGAAACAGTATGTTCAGGGCCTTGTCAAACAAGACTAATGTGTCTGTAATTCACACTAGGAAGAATGTTCTGGGTATTAAATTATCCACAGACTGTAGTTGATCAATTCAATACTCAATCTGCTAAAAGCCAAAAGAAACAAAAATCACATAAGGAATTCTTTTTGAAAAAATATTTTCTTTCTAATTTCTGATGTGTGGTGACAGTTCATCTTACATCATGTCACATTTTCGCAGAGCAACAAACCTGCTTTACAAATGGCAAGGGTAACGTAGAGGAAAAAGAAGGGAAAAAAGAAGATGTGTTCAGAGGAATTCTTCTCCTCAAACAGATCCTTATGCTATCTGTTTGGACCACGAGCAGTCAATTCAAATTTAGCAGGCAGATGGAGACAAGCAGATGAGTAAGTGGATCCTCCTTATCTGAGGAGCTGGCAGTCGCTGTGGTTCACCAGCCACCTGAGTTATGTTTTAAATAGGTTACCATGCCTATAATTCGCAGAGAGAAAATGTAGCTAGCAGAACAAATGAGCTGTGAGGGTCTGGTTTACATCGCTAACTGGAGGTGTGTTTCTTCAGGTAGTCTGAAAAGAGGAAGCTGACAGAAAGGGGAAAAAACCCAAAACAAATAAAAAAAATCCCCATGGTTAAGTAGGGATCTTCTTGAGAACATTTATTGACAGAACATCCCTGACAATGAGGAGCTTAAAATGTACAGCTCAGCCTGATGTTCATGACTACTTGCATTTACAATCCAAATTATTTTATTTGGGAATTGTAAGTCAACTTCAGGGAAATTCCTAATTAAAATTTCAGTTACACTTAGCTCTGGATATGCTAAAATCAAGAAGCACACCTTGATGATTGAAATTTTCTGTAAATGAAGGCATAAATACTTTCAGTTGGATATTCAACATTCACGAAAAGCCCTAGCAAAGGGACTGCACTTATTTCAAAAAGACTAGCTCAGAACTTTTGGAAAATCAAAACACTATGTTAACAGAAGTTGGTGACTTTTTTTATATGAAGTACTCTTTAAAACATTTTTCAGGCTATATCTCAACAATGTATTAGAACAGTATTCTACTATGGGGTGTATTAATTTTTGGATGAGACATCAAAATAGACACCTGATTGCCTGAGCTGAATAAAGATCTGGGATAGTGCCCAGATCATTTAAAGTTAGGGTGCTCTCCAGCTGCAACTCTTTGTGTTTGCCAATCTCTTGTTCAGTGTTGGGTGGAGTTCTGTGTAAGAACATCTAACAATGAAAATTGCTATTTGCATGAAAATATTTCATGCTATGGTACACAATGTTCTGGAAAGCTGTCTCTAGAGTAAGCAAGTTTTCAAAATGGAAGAGCTATAAATGGAGAAGAACCACTGGATGTAGGTGAGTGAGGCTAAGAACAGGACTAGTTCTGCAGATATCTCAAGGAGACAGAGATTTCATAAAAAATAAATGATTTTTGGACAGAGATGATGCTGAATTCAAGTTTTTAAAATAGCAACTCTTTGATTTAATGGCTTTGGAAAGATTTAGATATTTTGTTTGTTCACTTTCATCACATAACTTTTCAAAAAAAAACCACCTATATAAAAAAAAAATCTGTTTTTCATAGATATTCAGAAAGATAACACAAAATATAGGTGTTAGTGTGTGTCCTGTGCTTCACTCATGCATCTTTCTTTTCAAGTCTTTCCCCGTTTGAATATCAAGTTCTAGTGTGAGTAAGTGAGTGTTTGTATATTGTTACACTAGAATCACAGATTCATGCAGTCTCATGGAATAATCTCTTCTGGAGGGAACCTCTGTAAGCCACCTACTCCAATATCAACCTCGGAGACTTATTCAAGGTTAGATGAAGTAGCTTAAGGCTCGGTCCTGTCAAATTTTTAATGTTTCAAAGGATGGGTAGTCCACATATTCTCTGGGCTTTTCTTTCATTGTTTGGAAATGGTGGAAAACAAAAGAAAACAGGATAAAAAACCCCAGAATTTTTTGTTTTCTGTTGCATCTTGATCTTTTGACTATACTGCTGCAAATAGAGGCCCACATGCAGTAAAATTTCTCTGGAAGGACATGTTGCTGACCTGTTCAACTCACCCACCAGGACATCAGCTCTTTCCATTTGAAAAGCTGTTTCCTACTGAATTGGTAGCCAGACTGTACTACTACATACTTAATTCTTTACTGTTCCAGTGGGCACTGAAATGTTACTGTCATAACTATAAATAATAATTTCTGCATCAACCTGATAAATCCAAGTTTATTATAACATAGAGTTGTTTCACTTCTTAAGGTTTATTTTGTCTTTTTATTGTGCTTATTTACTGGATTTTTTTCCATTTTGTAATCTCTGTAAATAGTAGAAAAACATGGATGATGATTTGCCAACAGGAAAGAAGAAAACATGTCTCTAGACAAAGGACTTGTGTTACTTTAATCACGTTAAGTTAGGTGTTCAGTTTAGACCAATAACCAAAATAGTTCTTCTCAGTGAAAATAAACATCTGAAAACAAATTAAATAAAGCCAATACATGGGAAGACATTGAATTGTTAAGAATCTACTTTGATTAAAGAATGTATCCGTTAAGAATAAAACCAATAGACTACAAGAGATAAATTTAAGTTTGATTTAAAAAAAATATTTAAAGAGAAACAGATTTAAAAAGAGTAAACAAAACAAAACAGAGGAAAAGAAAACCTTTACAAAGCCAAAAGTTTTTGTGAGGTTTCCCAGTCTCATTGAACTGAACACTGAAAGCACAAACTAAAACATTAGAGAATAACCATATCCTCCAGAAGATTTTCCTCTTCTTGCTTTTTGTTGTTGTTGCTGTTGTTGTTTTTATTCTGTGATTACTTAAACTAACTTTTCATAACTTTTGTATTCTGAGAAAGCCAGGATGTGAAATTCTCTCCATTTGTGGGTTCTGTGACATCCTGAACAATGCCTGGAGTGAGTTTTGCATGGTAACTGCTGCAGTTTTCCTTTCTCAATGGCCTCTTTGCAGCACCTAAATCCCAGATGAATAGCCAGCTTGAACAGTTTTTTCCTACCTTCTCTTGATAAATGTTTCCCCTTTTTCACTTGGCTGGCAGAAAGATGACCATTAAACATTCATTTGTTTAAGCTAACAGACCGTGGTCACCTGCTCCCTGGGGACGGCAGGAATCCAAACAGGTCTAAAATGGCATCGTTTAAGAACACAATCAATTCATTATCTTTTTCATAAAGTTCGCATGTGCGCACATTAATCATAATGGAGTGGCACTGGGCAGAAAGTTCTTACCTAAGCAAGTTCAGTGCTTCTCTTTATCTCAGCAGCATCTCTTTATCATTTAACTGCCTCTTGCATTTAGGCTTTTATTGTCTGCTCATTCAGCTGTTGTTTTATGAGTGTTGGTGTATCCTTTGCGTGCACCAGGTGAATAATCTCCACTGAGCCTTCATGCAGTGGGGCCTACATGGGTCTCTTTGCTCTGGGTAGAGTGTGTAGCTGTGCATAGGAATGATATATCACTCCAATTTTTAATGAAAACAAAACAAAATAGGTTATGTAATGTGTTTTTATACAGTCTTTTGGACCTCAGGTCTGAGAGGCAGACACCAATCTCTATTCCATGTGATCAGTAGCAGTACCATAGGAAAAGGGATGGAGCTGTCTCAGGGTAGGTTTAGGTCAGATATCAGGAAAGTTTTTTTCACCCATGGAGTGCTTGCACACTGGAACAGGCTCCCAAGGAAGTGGGCACGGCACCATGTCTGTCAGAGTTCAAGAGGCATTTGGACAATTCTCTCATGCACAGAGTGTGATTCTTGGTGTTGTTCTGTGTAGGGCCAGTAGCTGGATTTTGATATGTTGATGAGGAGAGAACAGCAGATGTTATCTGCTTTGCAGCAAGGCTTTTCACACTGTCTCCCATAACATGCTCACAGGTAAGATCAGGCAATCTGAATTAGATAAACAGACAGTGAGGTGGATCCAGAAATCATGCCAGGATGAATGGCAAAGCTCAGAGCATTGTGATCAGTGGAGCAGAATAGAGCTGGAGGCCTGTAGTCAGTGGTATTCCCCAGGGACTAATACTGGATCCAGTCTTATTCAACTTCTTTATCAACAACCTGCATGAACATACCCTCAGAAAGTTTGCTGATGATTTCTTATTTTAAAATAATAAAATAAAAGTGTTTCATCCACAGGTTTTTGTTTGGTGTTTGGGTTTTGGAGAGTTTAATAAAAATAAAAAACAACCTACCAAAAAACTGGCTACTTAGTCTTTTTCAAGTATCTGAGATTGTATTACTGAATCACTAAATCCTTAAAGTTTCATCTGTAGCTTTGTCATTTTAAAAATATATGAGGATGGAGGTTTCTTAAGTAAAGAACACACAGGGGAAATTAATTCATTGGTGTCCTATCTATTTACTCCAAAGTTAATTACTAAAGATAGGATTAATGTCACCTAATCTTAAATATCTAAAGATATGTGTGAAACATCTTACTTTAGGCTGGAATAAAATTCCCCCAGGGAGAAACCAGTTTCTGTCCTCTGTCTGTAGATGTAATACAGATGGCTTCCTTGGCAGATACAACTTTTACATGAAATTTCTCAAAAGTAGGTCTTCAATAAAAAAAAAATTATCTTTTTACAGTAAGTAGCTATCTTAGCATAGATGTCACACTGTGTGAAGCTTGGACATTGCTGTTCTAACCTTGATGTAGGTATTCAAAGTCAGCCCTAGGAAGAGAGTTTAACATTGACCTTGGTCAAAGCAATGTGAGAAACATCTATATCTTGTTCCAATGTGTTTTGAAACACCTCTTTCAAAATGTTGCAAAACTCTTAGGAGGCAATAAAGATTTATATTCTCACTTTTTTTTTTTTCCTGTAGAAGCTGCTTTAAAAAATAATTATATTTGTCTGTATCTCCTTGGTAAAATCAAAATAAGTAAATATATACAAGAAAAATAATTGTTAGTGTCATGAGAGAGAGGATTTTTTTTATTATTCTTTTATGAGACATGTGTGCATATAACCATAAATAATTATCTTGGAAATATAAAGTGAGGTTACATTTAGATTACATTGTATCAGTGGATCAGAATAGCTGAGGAAAAGTTAATTAACTATTAAATCTAATACTTTGGATGTAAAGCAATAATTAACAGCCTGTGTCTCGTGCTAGCCTCCTTTCTTTGCTCATTGACATTTTGTGACTCTTTTTAATCATGTTTTTAAAGAAACCTGTTCTGTCAGTGCTATTGAGGATAATACATTCTGGCAGACGGCTGGGATTGCAAAAAAAACCCAAAACAACAAAACACCAAAATGAACAGAAACTGTTGAAGTGGCTTTTTCTGTCTGTGTTTTCAGTGTGTGTCATGGAACATCATAGAAAATTATATGAGTGATAGAAACCTGATGTGAGTCAGATGATTTTCAAGGGGAAAATCTGAAGATTTCTTCTGCTCTCAAGAAGCCCACAGTGTCTTTGAAAATAGCATGTATTGTCACAAAGTGACAGGAGAGATGCCAGAAGTGGAAGGGTTAAAATCTATAACTTTTATAGCTCTTCATGAAAAATATAACAAAAGAAAACAAATCTCATTAAAAGTTCCCCATCAGAATGGTGTCATTTCCAAAAGAAAGTTCCTGGAAAAACTTTTTTAATTTGAAGTTTTGTCTATTGGACTGGTTTTGGCTGTGGTAGAGTTAGTTTTCTTCCCAGTGGCTTGTACCAGGATGTTCTTTGGGTTTGTGCTGAACACAGGGTTGATAACACAGAGATGTTTTTATTATTGCAGAGCAGGGCTTGCACAAAGCCTAGGCCTTTGCTGCTTCTGGTACAGCCAGGTTGGGGGTGGGGCTGGGGGTGTTTGAGTTGGGAGGAGACACAGCCAGGACAGGTGACCCCAAGTGACCAAAGGGATATTCCAGACCATGTGACATCATGATCAGGATATAAACCAGGGGGAGGAAAGGAGGAAAGGCGTAAGTTTGGGGTGATGGTGTTTGTCTTCCCAAGTACCCACTCTGAGTGATCAGGTCCTGGTCTCCTGGAGATGGTTGAACACCTGCCCAGCCATGGAAGCAGTGAATTGTTTTTCCTTTGTTTTGTTTTGCTTTGCTTGAGTGTACAACTTTTGCTTTCCCTATTAAACTGTCTTTATCGCAACTCACAAATTTTCTCATTTTTACTCTTCCAGTTCTCTCGCTGATCCCACTGGTGCGGGAGTGAGTGAATGGCTACACAGGGCTTGGTGTTAAACCATAACACCTGTTTTGATAAAATTTTGTTTCGAAAGGATTTTTTGATTTTCAGAATTAAAAACTAGGAAACTGAATTGTGTGTTTCCAATAAATCTTTTGGGGATTATTGGTGGTTATTTTTGAAATATTGTTTGGTTAATAGGTTCATGTTTTAATGAAACACAACTTTTTGAACCTTCTTAAAACACTTTGGCAAAACTTTTACTTTTGCAATATTTCTGCATTTTTCAGATCAATTTTGGAAAAAAAAAAAAGAAAGCAAGCAAAATCTATTTCTGTGTACATTCTAGTACACAAATGTGGCATTTTTTTCCCATATAATAATTTTCTTTTAGGTTACAAGACGTCTTCTAATGAAAATATAAATGTGTATATATACAGACATATGTGCATTCATTTATTCTAGCACATCATGCTCCTGGTGGACACATCAGCTATATTTACTGAGCCAAAAAGCATGATTTTTAACAACTTTCAAGGTGCTTGAACAGGACAATATGGTGTTTATGCACTGATTGTATTTTTGTTCTACAGTTGGCAAAACTGAAATCAGGCTATAACTTCTAAAGAAGAACAAACCCTTAATTGCAGACACACAATCACAAAACTTCCTGATTTCTCACTTGCAGTCTAAGTTCCTGACTCATTATTCCTTCTTTCATAAGTTCCTTCATTAAAGTGCGTTTTGTTAGCATAATTATATAAAATATTTTCTATATATGTATATATTGTTTCATTAAAAAAAAGCCCCAAAAAAACCCTTTATATAAATTTTTGATATTACTTTTTATTTGCTTTTTATGGATACTAAATATACAGAATAATATACCCTTTTCAAAAATATGTTTAGGCAGTTTTCTTTTACTGTTTTGGGAGGGAAAGAGAGCATTTCAATAATTTCTCTGAAAGTTACTCTCAAACTCCCCCACGTAAATAAGAGATCTAGCTGAGCAAAGTTTGGTGTAAAAACCAGAGACAGAGGGACAGAAGGTGACATGAACAAAGAGTTTTGTGAAAGAAAAGCCATCCTGGAACAGGTTAGAAAGTGCTAGTAGGAAATTGCCTTGAAGGAAGAATTATAGCCAAGAAATATATGAACACTGACACCAGTGAGTCGTGTTCAGCATGTGTTGCCTACCAGCTTGTTTTTAACTTCTGTGTAGAAAAACTTGAGCACGGGTACTTCCAGGACTATGTCCTGTGGGAAGCTTAAGAACATCAGCTCTGTTCCTTCATAGATGTGATAGTTATGGATAGTGCTAGCAGGTATGTAGGGTAGACTTGTGATCAAACAGTCAGCCACATCCCAATTATGACTTTTTTGTCATCAGCACAGAAATGAGTTTTGGCAAAACAAGCATCTCAGATCTCTCCCTTGAATTTAACCTTCCTCAAAAGCTCATATTTTTTATTAATGGTATCCATTACACCTCTGAAACAATAATGTTGTTGCTAAGCACAAACAAGATTTGTTTAATTCCACTATTTGCTTATCCAGTGTTGTAGCTACTTTAAGTAATTTCTAAATGTTCAGTCATCCTTTTTTAACCCTTACAGCTGAGAATTAATACTGCTATCCTGCAGGAAATAAAAGAACAGTCTGTGAAAAAAACCAAAATTAACAAAAAAATGCTGTCAAACATCAAAGACACCATCAGTCACAGCTTTTTTCGTTGTCTATTTTCTTATGGTTTCACTGATTTGTGTTGGGTCTAATCTGTATGAGAATAATTCTGTTGAAATGAAGGGAATCTTTGGATGGAAAGAGAAGAGGAAGAGAAAGAGAAGAGTGGAGTAAGGTGTGAAAGAAACAGCCCTGCAGAAACCCAAGGCAGTGCAAAAGGAGGGGCAGGAGCTGCTCCAGGCTCTGGAGCTGAGATTCCCCTGGAGCAGCCCATGGTGAGGCAGCTGTGCCCCTGAAGCACAGGGAGGGCACGGGGGAAGCAGAGATCCACCTGCAGCTCCTGGAGCAGGGGGATGCCCAAAGGAGGCTGTGACTCCGTGGGAAACCTGTGCTGGAACAGGATCCTAATAGGGACCTGCAGACTCATGGAGAAAAGAGTTCACAGTGGATTATGTTTTCTGGCAGGACTTGAGATCCTGTGTGGGACCCACATAGGAGCAATCTGTTCCTGAAGGACTAACCCTGTGAAAAGGGACATATGTTGGATGAGTTGGTGAAAACTGTAGCCCAAGGAAAGGACTCTTGTTGGAGACGATCATGGAGAGCTGACTCCCTTCATCATGAGGGGAAGGATGTAGAGCCCAGGAAAGAAGGAGGGGTTGGAGGGGTTGTAAATTCTAAAATTTGTTTTAATTATCATGATTGTGCTCTGATTTTCTTAGCAATAAACTCAATTAATATCCCCAAGTTGAGTCTGTTTTACCTGTGATGGTATTTGGTGACTGATGTCTCTCTGTCTTTATCTAAACTCATGAACCTTTTGTAATATTTTCTCTCCCCTGTGTACTTATGGAGGGGAATGATAGAATGGCCTTGGTGAGTGCCTGGCACCCAGTCAGGGTCAAAGCCAACAATGTCAATACCTCTGTTTTAGTTGGTTAATATAAAGTGAGATGGATTCAGCTTTATGATGACATCACAATGGTATACTGTCCTGATGGCATGAATCAGATCTAAAATCAAAGGAATATTTTAAATGTTAAAGGGTTTGAAAACACTTTCAATAATTAGAGATGAGAAGGAACTAGTAACATCTTTCTGTTTGTAAATGAACCACATAAGTAAAAAACCGAATGAGGAGAAAGAACATAAGAATGGCATGTAAATATGGTTTTGCTATAATTTTAACCATACAGTATTGATTATACAATAAAAAATTTTATGATTCACATGTTTATCATGCTTCATGTTTGAGAGACATCTTTTCTCTATAGGCATATATTTTTCTCTTAAAAATGTACATTTCTTCAATGATATGTTCTTGGAACTTAGGGTCACAATTGATCATTCTGGTCATACTAACTCTATTTCTGGTCTAGCACGGAAAGACTGACACTACTATACTTAACAGAAGAAAGCTCTTTCTGGCAACAACCTTCAGGGCTCCTACATGTGTTAAACTGTCCTGCTCCTACACTCAAAGAAGAAAAAAAATCAATAAATTTTCTAGACTTGTTGTTATGCAATCTGGTCTCTGGACATCATACACTGATCATGCTGAGATCTCATCACTCAGCTGACAAACTCTCTGGGCTGTCAGTACCATCCAGCCACCTGATGAGCTCATATCAACCGCGCATTTTCCTGACAAATGCGGTTTCCCAATGATGCCTGCTGAAGTCCTCAGCAAAATGGGTGCACAAAGGGATGATTTTTTTTTTGTCAGAACAGATAAATTAAGCACCATTCCCTCTCTCTTGCTTCTGTGTAGCTTTCTTTAAAAAAAAAAAATCCATGTAAATCTAACCAAGCATATTCATGAAAAATCTAATTTTTGCTTTTTCTTTTTTTTTTTTAATGAGGAGGAATGGCATCACATTGGAAAGAAATACGTAAGAAGTAGATCATGAAAACTTTCATGATTGCAAATTGCAAAATATGTCTGTGAAAAACATCACAAGTCTGAAAGTCAGTGTTAAATGTGCTGACTATGTGATCAGTACTATTTGTGATATATCAGTGATAACTGAGGTATTTTTCTAAGGTATCTCATATAGTCACTAATGAAAATCTGTGAATTATTCTAGAGAACAAAAATAGAAATTCCTGGAAAAAAGGGGAAAAAAGAACAAAAAGAAATGTGTCTGCACAGGTGACTTGAAAAATCCTCCCCCAATAGAAACTACTCAGTAACATTTTCTTACATGTAGTTTTTCAATGTAAACTCTGTACTTCTCACACTGAGTTCCTCTTTACCTTTAGACCCTCAGATTAGAAAAGTCTGAGGTTTGGAGGTCTTGGTTGTTTTTTTGTTTTGTTTTGTTCTTGCTATTGTTATTTTTTCCCCTCCCCTTTGTTTTCTTTCTGGTATTATGTAGCATCTGAGTACCTTGATATTATTAACCAGGGAATACTAGATGTGGTAGCAATAGACAGCGTTACTCATCACTGAACTTCATCATTTACATAAATATATTTACATAATGACTTGCACTGATATAACTATACTGATAGAAACAGTATAACTATACTGATAAAAACAATCATATAGGATTTAACAAAATATTTTGTACAAAGTCCCAAAACTCCCCAAAGGAAAGCCCTGAAAGGACCTTTGAATTAACTTTGTTAAAATAATGATTCTGAGGACTTTATTTTATTTTTAATGACAAGAAGATAAGAGGCATTCAACCCATTTCCACATATTCTGGGCTTTGATCAGCTGTCTAAGACAAGGAATGATTTTACTGGTACTGTTTTTTCTTTGCTAAGTACTGTTTGAGAAACTATATATACCTGACCTTGTTTCTAAATTCTAGCTGGGGGAAAATAGTAGTTTGGCATCTTTATTGTTTGGCTCAAACACTTAAAGATCTGTATTTTAAAATTAAATAGGTTCAAAGCCTCATTATTACCTTCAGTTTCCCTAAGAAATTAGAAAAGAACTTTTAAAATAAATTTTCTTCTTTTACACACAGTAATTCCTCATGTGTTAAGATCAGCTCTTCCCTACAGCTATAACCTAATCGGCATGCAGAATTCTGATTATGAAATACAAGCAATTTGAGGGAAATCTTAATGTAATTTGCATTAGCAATTCTAGTTACTGGCTAAAGACTCTAAGTAGGCTCTTTCAAAAAAAAATAAAATAGCATTTTTCTCTGCTGTGCAGCTGAGTTTTATTCTGCTTGTGGAGCATGCAGAAACACTGCAAATTTCAGAGGGTATTAAAACTCAGAAGACAAGAGTGAAAGAGAAAACTGTGGAAGGGTGGAGGTCTTGTAAGTAAAAATGTAAACAGTTAACAACAAGTGAACACATAGTTGGGTTGTAATTAGGGACAGTTTAAGTGTGCTGTTAATAAAGGCCTTGATAAAGCTTCAAATTATGATTTCAGACTAGATTATGATTCCAAGATCTCTGCTAATATTTGAAACTCTTAGTTTTGGTATGGTAGCCACTCAGGGTAGAACACAGAATGCCTCAAAACACATAAAAACTGCCCCAAACAAAAAAAACCCACAACAAAAACCCCACCCTACAAAGGATGTCTCCTTTGGGCATTCCCCTTTATGCCCTTTTACGCATTCCCTCTCCCAAATTTCACTTTCTGTGAATCTTTTGCTACAATGGAAAACCTGCTTCAAGTAAGACTGATTAAAATGAAATTACTCAGTCTCCTGACCCGTGGCAAAATTCATGAGCTGCAATTTGTCTAGTGGTTCAGCTGTGAGTACAATCTGATTGGTTGCAATTTAGCTTAATAGCGCCTTCTTCCCTCCTGTCCCCCCTAAAAATAATAAAGTCCAATCAGACTGAAATTAAAACAAAAGAAAAAAGAAGGTGGGAAAAAAGAGGGGAGG
>VZTJ01002637.1:114514-150484 GCA_013397795.1 Orthonyx spaldingii | reverse complement strand
AAAAAAAAAAAAAAATCAGGAATAAAGTTTTGAAGCCTTTCTAAAAGAAAAAATACTTCAACTTTTCTGTAACCATGACTGCTTTTTCAGCCTAGGAAATGAACAGAACTAAAGACACGTACAGATGAAACAATTATCCTGTAACTAAGAGAATAATTATGGATTACAACTTACTTCTCACCTCATCACTTCTCCCTTCCAATAAGAAAAGAGGGGTTCTATTTTTTCAAGATCTTGTAGGAAAACAAGGAAAAGGAACAGCTGCATTTCAACCTACTTGGTGATATCAAACCATGTAAAAGTATTAAAACCACTGTGCGATATTAGCGCCAGAGAAAAACAAAGTCTTAACCTGAGTTTATCTGCAGCATAATGATGCAGATATAATGATGCATTATAATATTTAACACAACATAATGACAAGAAAACTAAAAATAGTTACGGACTCAAAGAATCTTTCAGATTGAAAGAGACATCTAGGATCATCGAGCCCAGTTATTAAACTCACACTTGCCCAATTCACCACGAAACCATGTCCATAAGTGCCGTATCTACATAAGAATGAAGGAGCACAAAGGGCATCAACCAAGTCAGTAATAAAAATGTTTGTTTATATGAAAATGTTCAAACTGCAGCGTAAGCAGTGAGGGTGGGTTTGATATTTTTTTAAACACTGCTGTAGATATGAATTTTCTCTGTATCCTTCTCTATAAGCAAATCTACCCGGATTTCAACTTTTCTGTGAAGGTCGTAAAGTCATAAAACTCTATTTAAAATAGAGTATATTCAGTTCAGATCCAATTAACTATTTTCTGTAATACCTTTACAAGTATCTGATACTAAGAAAGTCCAGACTGTCGGAGGTGTTCTAGGGTGCTTTTTGCATGCTTTCTTGAGTCACACACAGATTTCTTCGATATATTTTTTGGAAAGCCAAATGGATTTTAGTGTGAGTTCTCCCTTACACACATTCTTCTCCCACCACTATCTCTGATATCATCCCAGTAAAACGCTAAGAAGAAAACACATTGAGCTTTTATGATAAGGAACACAGAACTACTGCAACAGAGTTAGGAAGCAAGACTTAAGAAGCATAACATTTTTCTGAATTAGAGCTGTAGTGGAAAGTTTGTAGTATATGATCTCATAAAAATGAAATGTTCCTTGAATTTCAGTAAATAAAATTATAAAGAAAAGAGTATGTGTGACTCTCTGGTTAGAGTCCTGGTTTAACACTGAAAACATGCATTTTGATTTTTGGTCATAGATAAAATGTGTCCTTGAGCAAAGGAGTTTTTGCTTCTCAAAGTATTTAAACATGAAATTGCCAGATCTAAAGCCCATAAAATTAGTGAGTTTTTTTTCATGTGCTTTGGATCAAACTTTTAATCATATCTTGCCTTTTTCTCCTTAGTTTTTCCTTTTCTATTCACATACTGTGATGGAGGTCCAATCTAAATGACATTGTATTGCAGAAATAAATCAAAAAGTTAAACCATAATACTACTGTGAAGATTTATGTTAAGTATTCACTTGCCTATTAATCAAATTTCCTATCAGTGGAGAAAGAAACAATAGGACAAAAGGCAGAAGCCTCTTAGCAGATGGTAAACATTTATATTTCTAACACATAATTTGTTCAGATTTTAGAAAACAGCATTCTATGCAGGCTTCCTAGGCAGAAATCAAAATAAAACTTCCAACTGGATCTGCTTATGCTAAGCTGACTACATAGTCAGCTAGTAAATAGGTAGTAAATAGATTTTAGCCAGCAAGGTTTTGCACCGATCTTATCTCATTTCACCTTACAGGAGAATATCTTATGTACTCAGACACTTTGTTGCAATCACAGGAATACTCAGATGGCAGAAAGAACTTTGGCTTTTGTCTTTCTTCTTATCCTTTTGTATGTCCTAAGAAATATGAAATCCTTGAAGAAGCTGTCTTTGAAACACAGAAAACATTTGTAGACTGAATCATGAGAGATATTTGCTTTTATTTTATGCAAGAAACAGCAGTATTACTATTTGAGCCATAGTTTAGCACCCTAGCTGTTGTGTATGCCAATCTGACAACTTAACTGTCTCCAGAAAACATGCATGCCTAATATGCTTTTGGTGAGTTGCATGCCTGCAGACTTTGAAGTTTTGCAGTTACAAGCATTGCAATGTCTCAATTCTTTTTGGATCTCTGTGTTAGCTGTTACTTCTCAAAAAAAAATTCTCCCATGTCTCTTCCAGCCAAGACCTATTTTCAGAACTCTGGCGGTGACCCAGTCAGTGGCTGTGGTCACAGGGAACGATGGACAATCTGCCACACCTGCCTTCTCCATGTGGGTTAATAAAGAAATAAAATGGACAAACTATTCCCCTCAGGACAGTGAGTCTGAGGGGGATGGGGAAGGCAGGTAGGGGTAGTTTCCCGCCACTCACAGGTGTCTATCAAGCTCCATCTCCTCCCCCGTCCCCTCACAGTTATTTTAATATTCATCAGTCACTCAAAGGTTCTGTTACCAGGTTCTGTTGATTGGTTGGATTAATGTATTCCTCCCCTTGTTTCCCCCACTGGATGTTCCCGATTACGTAATCTTCCCCTATTGGCTTATTCCCTTGTTCCTCCCCTTGGACTGCCCACTCTTCTTGCCCCTTTTAAGCCCCTGCACACCCTCAGATGCTGGCTCTTTGTAGCACCCTCTTTCGGTTGCCAATAAACCTGGAGTTGCTGCTACATTGAGTCTTTCTCGCTCCTTCCCGGCCGTGCTGCTACGTTGTTTCCACCTGCTGCTGCCAGCTCCCCTGGATGAGCTGTGCCTGCTCGAGCTGTTGCCAGGGTCCAAAAGCTGCTGAGCCTGAGGGCTGCAGAGGTCCGGCAGAGAGCCGAGCACAAAAGGGTTGCACTCAAGCCACCGGGCAGCTTGAGAACCGGCAGTGACCGGCAGCGACACAGAACATGTTAAAATTTGTTGGGTTGTATTTTAGTTGTTGTGGTTTTTTGGTGTTTTGTTGTTGTTGCTGTTGTTGTTGTTTGCTTGTTTGTTTGTTTTGGGGGGGTTTGGTTTGGGTTTATTTTGGTGGAAACAACTAAATGTTTTAGTCCATAGCCATCTATGAAAGCAAAAGATATTCACTGAATAAAAATTCACTGAATTCACTGAAAAAAAAATTTCACTGAATTTGTCCCACGGAAAGGGACAAGGGAGTCCTGGCCAATGGCAAGCTGAACATGAGTCAGCAGTGCCCTGGCAGCCAGGAGGGCCAACCCTGTCCTGGGGTGCATGAAGCACAGTCTCGCCAGCTGGGCAAGGGAGGGGATTGTCCCACTCTGCTCTGCACTGGGGCGCCACACCTCGAGTGCTGGGGGCAGTTTTGGGTGACACAATGTCAGAAAGACATTGAGCTAGGGGAGTGTCCAAAGGAGGGCAACAAAGGTGGTGAAGGGGCCTTGAGGGGAAGCCGTATGAGGAGCAGCCGAGGTCACTCAGTCTGTTCAGCCTGGAGGACACTGAGGACAGACCTCATTGCAGTTACAACTTCCTTGTGAGGGGCAGACGAGGGGCAGACACTGATCTCTTCTCTGTGGTGACCAGTGACAGGACCCAAGGGAATGGCCTGAAGTTGTGTCAGGGAAGGTTTAGGCTGGATTTTAGAAAATGGTGCTTCACCCAGAGAGTGATCAGGAACTGATCCCCATGGAAGCACAGGAACAGGCTCCCCATGGTCATAACACCAAGCCTGATGGAGCTGAAGAAGTGTTTGGACAGTGCTCTCAGGCACATAGTGTGACTCTCAGGGATGGAACTGTACAGGGCCAAGAGTTGGACTCAATGATCTTTATGAGTTTCTTCCAAATCAGGATATCATATGATTCTATGAAGAAAATGTCCTATAAATTTCTGAGAGAAAAAAAAAATGGGTTTTTTAGGGGGTGAGGAGGAATTGTTGTTTTGGGGTTTTTTAAGAAAAGAAGAAGCAGAGAAAAAATATATTTCAAGCTTTAAGATCTCTTTATATGTAAACAGAAAGTAAAGCTCCATTTTTAGCTTTTGTTGTGTCTTTTTCCCTCTTGCAATGGAATTTCAAATGGTAACCATGCTTACATAAAACCAATTTTTTCTTCTTTTTCTGTTTAACAGTTCTCAATGATGGTACATCAATTGAAGTAATAACCTGTGTTGTGACATCAAAGCCATTTATTCCTCAGCCACTTGTACTGTTACAGATGATTATGACTAGCTGGGGATGTAATAATACAAGCAGGAAATCTCTTTAGAAATGAATGTTGAATGTTTATTCAAATATCTCTAGTATAAAAAGCCAATGATAGAAATAAATAGTGAAAAGATTCTAAACATAATTTTAACAAAGCTTTTGTGAAGCTGTAGGTGGTCTCCAGCAAGATTGTATACTGTGCTTTATGCACAATCTCCATTCAGATTCTTTTTGAAATTAGGACTTTAAAAAAACCCCAAACATGTTATTTCTATTGACTATTTCAAAGGAAAAACAAACAAATAAACAAAAAAAGTATTTTCCTGATTAAAAAAAGGGGGCCAAGCAACCTCCTTCTAAGAAATACAGAATAAATGTGAATAACTCGTGTATTTCAAAATTACTGTATTATGCCTTAAACACATGATATTTTTTAGAAAGCTTTTTAGGAAACTTAAATGAAATACTAGGCTTTATTTCTTTAAGGGTAATTTTTAACAGTGTTAGATGCAAACAAATTACTTATTGATATTCTCTGTGTTTACAGTAGTTTCCTTAATTTCATTTTCAATTAGTGTATTTTATCTATCACGTCAAGAAATTGTAAAATTTAAGTGAACATGGTATTTTAGTTCCTCATAGGAATAATACGCAGATTGCAAATGGTTGATGGTGATGATGAGTGATTTAAGTGAATGATTTCTTGGAAACCCTGAATCACATTGATACAGAGAGAACTGTGTAAGTTATCAGTGTTTTCATAATGTATAACTCTGTATGCAGAAATATGTCAAAAAATGAAAATGGGGATATTTTTCAGATAGGAATATATTTTTTGAACTCTAAACCATTTCCCAGATAAATGTGTAAGCTTTTGTGAAAACAAAACAAAACAGAAAATAAACCCCATTCCAAAAAAAAAAAAAAAAAAAAAAAAAAAAAAAAAAAAAAATTTTTTATATTTAATTNNNNAAAAAAAAAAACCAAACAAAAAAAAAAAAAAAAAAAAAAAAAAGTACATAATATTTGTCTGTATTTATTTCAAACTGTTGGAAAATCTTTCAAGTAGCCACAGAACTGTACTTTCTGTACTTTCTAGTAAGGTATTTGTATACTTATCTTGCCAGACTGCATATGGGTCACAAGCCACGGACTAAAAAAATGTATTAAATCGTTATGTAGCCATATATTTACAATTGTTCTATATTAGAGGGGGGACTAAACCAGAACACCCACTTCAATCACATTTTCATTAATTTAATTTTTTTCTATCTATGTTTAAAAATGTATATTTCAAAAAAGCTTTGCAGAGGTATAGTATTGTGTATCAACTATCCTGACAACAGATGATAAGACAATTCTTGTGTGAGTAGTGAATTGCTAAAAATTGCAAGCAATAAATAAGAAATCTTGTTAATTATTTTAATCCTATGCTTGTTATTTCATTTCTGCCCAGTTATCATTTTTATTTCTATTTTTATAATAGTAAAAATTCATAGAATTTTTAATTTTTAGATGGGAGAAATAAGAAGCAAGTTTGTTTCGATTTTCCTCACTATTGAAACAGATATATGAAAGTGAATACTGAAAATAAATTAGTTCTTATTTTCAGTCAGAATAACTGAATTTATCAAGGCTTATACTTTGAATTTAAAATTGAAATAGTTTGGTATAAATCTGCACTTCAAAAATGATATAATTTTGATAAAGTAAATATTGGTTTTCTTAGACTGAATTTCTTTTAATCTATCATTAAAGAATCCATATAATTCCCAATTACATGTATGAAATGTAGACAATCTAATAGTTTAATTTAAATATATACAATATTGTTTAAAAATAACTGCCATTTGCCCTATCCAAAGAGTATGGGGAAAAAACCCCATCAATTTTAAATTAAGAAGAGTTACTGTTTGTTCTGATACAACTGACAGTACTGACAATGTGTGAAGCGCTTTCGTGATCACAAAAAATTACCTGCCTGTCCAGTAAGGTACAATCTTATCTTAAGACCTAATATTTTGATTTTGCTACAAAGACAGAAGTGTTCTATGCAATGTAACATCTAATAAGAGGAAAGCAGGGTTGCCATGTGCTAAGTTCAATCTTGTCATCCACATTTTGAGTGTCACTGGGTATTTTATGATCAGGGTTCTAAAGAGTTCTAACTATGCTTGACAAGTATGTTGAGACACTTCTCATGTATGTTGTTTGGTATCCCTTTTCTGGGTCTGGATCTCCTCTGTATCCCCAGTGCCACATCAACTGTCTCATTTTAAGAGGAAGTTAAAATGTAAGTCAGAAAGTAACTGGAATTTGGGTAATACATCAGGTATCAGAGTCATTAAGTCTATAATTTACTGTGCTGTAATGACAAGTACCAGTATGATCATTTCATTTTTATCTGCTCTTAGCAAACAATATTCTCAGTCAATATTGAAAGCAATGGATAAAAGCATTGCTATTAGCAGCTGTAATGAAATTTTTGGAAGAAACCCTAACATTATATACAAAGGTTCTTGGAAAGGTTCTTATGTGGTTACACATAAGTCCACAGGACTTCTATAATTACAGCAGAGAGTATGAAAAAGAGCACTCTGAAAAAAATAGTCCCTTTTTTCATCATTTTCATTCTTGCTCATGTTTTATTAGATATCTGAAATGAAAATTCAGATCTAGAGTTGTGACAAAAAGCAAGTGTTCCAAATTTCAGTTTTGATATTACTCAAAGATATGGCAGAATCTTTTATTGAAAGTAAAAACGTGTCTGCATTTGTGACAGCACAAGTCTGCTTTCCCATGGGAAATTTTTCTCTGAAACTGTAAATATAAAGATAAGCTCATGTTTTAGTTGACTTGTTTTCAAAGCAGACAATCAGAGTTCCATCCAATCAGCCCTAGGGGGTGGATGACTGTGGCCAATCAAGTGAGTGGTCATTTTGTATCTAAAAGCTGAATTTAATACATAAATTAGCCTCTTTTGCCGTCTTGATCTCGACCTCTTCTCGTGTCGACATCGGCTCAACAGCAACATGAATTTTCATTTCTTCAGTCAGAGTAGAGGAAATTCTGGTTAGAATTACTCTAATTAAGGTGGTCAATATTGGCATTGAGCAGCAAGTTCCTAAAAAGCCAGTAAGTCAACTTCCTTCTCTGGAATTTAAACTTGCCATATAACAAGAGTAGGAAAGATTTTTTTTCTCTCTTTCTCTAAACACAAGTTCTTAATATTTTCAGAACACTGTTTTTGTTTAAGAGTTTGAGAAATAAAGTAAGGAAGAATTAATTCACCATGTAACTGAGAATCTGAAAGTTAATAACCATGTGCTTTATATAAGGTGAAAATTGCCTATAGAAGGATTATGCAATATGGCCAAAAAGACAGTGCACTTCCCATGTGGTGAATTAAGCAAAAGATGGACCCCAGTTCTGACACTGAAATTCCAGCACCAGGAATAAAAAATGCTGTCCCATGCTCTTCCTTTTCTCATTTGCCTTAGATCACTTTCAAGTAATAGCTTTAGTTCACTTTCAAATATTAGCCCAAAGAAATTCAGGTTCTTTTGTAATGGTTTTGACAGATTGTCAGCGCTTTGAACTGACAATATGTAGCATAAGTGTTATGTTTATGTTTTATTTTCATTATTAAAGGGGAACAAAATCACCATGAAAAAGATAGAAGTACAAACATCTCAAATTGAACAAACAGTGGTTACATTTCTTGTTTTTATGGGATTTATGTTCACCTTCAGGAACAATAGAACAATTTAATGGAGTCATATTTTTTCTTAAGGGACACATCAACTGCAGGAGCTTTGATTTGATGTCAACATTTGGTGATATAATGAAGACTAATGCTGCCTAATGTCAAATAGAAAACATTTAGAAAAATGGAAAGTGATCAACAAAAAAGATCTTCCATTGCTCTGTGAGATACCTCAGAGTTTTACAGGTTCTCTTATGGATCTTTAGTACTGAGAAGATTGCTCATATTGTATATGACAAGTTCTGTTCTGAAATACACATGTGGATGTCTCAAATACCATAGCCTACCTTAAATAATAACAAATGGTTATGGTTAGGCAGCTGAATTGAATAGCTATCAGTTATATTTTCAGAGCACTGTTAGGATAGTTGCAATTGGACATTCGCATTTTGTTGTTTGCATTTTAGGTTTAAATCTGACCTATAAAACTTAATCAGATATGTTTTTATTCTTACTGTCTTATTAATTAATTAACTAGTTACACTGCAAAAAATTATTTCATCATTTTTTACTGATCAATTTCTTTCTTAGAATAAATGCTCAATCTTTTCCCTTTTCTATTTTATCTTAAGGTTTCTAAACCAAGTTTTAAAATGCAGTACAAAAAAATTCCCTGAAACTTAAGAGATATAGGGAAGGTTATAGAATCATAGAATCATAGAATATAATCATAAAATGGTTTGGGTTGGAAGGGACCTTAAAGATCACCTAGTTGCAACCCCTCTGCCAAGGGTAGGGACACCTTCTACTGGGGCTGGTTACTGAGAGCCTCATCAAACCTGACTGAGAAATTCTAATGATGGAGCATCCACAACTTCTCTGGAAAATCTGTTTCAGTGTCTCACCAACCTCAGTGTAAAGAATTTCTTCTTTGTGTCCAGTGTAAACCTACCCTTTCTGAGTTAAAAACTGTTGCCCCTTGTTCTGTCACTACATGATTTGGTAAAGAAATTCCCTTTCCAGACTTCTGATCATTTTTGTGGTTCTTTTCTGGATTCACTCCAACAGGTCCATGTTCTTATGTCCATGTTCATAGAAATGGACACAGCACGCCAGGTGTGTTCTCATGAGAGCAGGATAGAGAGGCAGAATCACCTTCCTTGGCCTGCTGGCCACACTGCTTTTGATGCAGTCCAGGATTTGGCTGGCTTTCTGGGCTGCAAGCACATATTACCAGTTTACAGCCCATTTTCTTCTACTAGCTTTCCCAAGCCCTTCTAACAAGGTTCCTTTCAATCCATTCATTCCCCAGCTTGCATTGGTTCTGGGGGTTGCCTCAGCTCTGGTGCAACACCTTGCATATGACTTTGTTGAATTTTATAAGGCTCACCTGGGCATTCATGGGATATACAAACCAGAGGTTGCTCTTAAGAATCCTTTCCAGATTTTCACTCTGCTAATAAATTTAGACACCCTTTCAGTAATGCATTTCTGGGCTTTGGCCAAATAAGAATGAATAAAAGCACAACTGTGGGCAGGAAAGGTGTTCAAGAAGAACTGCTACTGCTCAGTGACCATTATTTCAAAGTGAAATTGCCAAAAAGTATAAAGGCATATTCTCACCACCATCACTTCTCATGGTGAGTGAATTCTGAGCTGTCTTTTAGGCTGGGTAATTTTCTTAAGTAAGAAAGCGATGATTTTTAGGTTGATTACTTTCAAATATTTTAAGCATTTTCTGTGAGCTCTTAGAAGCTGCATAAAGAACACAGTAACTTTAGTTTTCATTCTGTTCTGTGTGCCTGCAGATTTTGCCATTATTTTATGTCCTTTTCTCTCTTTGCCCAATAAGAAATGCCTTGATAACTCTTAGGTTTCCATTTTCTTTAATAAATCTAGCATTTTGTTCAACTTCCCAGATAAAATTTGAGCTCTAAATTGCTTACTTTTGCTGTATGTTTGGTCTATGCTTCATTCTATGTTTCTATAGTTTCCTAGTAGTATCATTTTATTTAAAATGTAATCTTCTGCCAGTATATACAATACTAGTACTGTCGCCAAAGATAGTCTGTTGTTTTCTCATTCTTAGAGTCTTCCTGAATCTTGGAGCAAATCCTCTCCAATGGCCTGACTTCAGAAGGAAGAGGAATTTTTTTCTTTTTCTATTCTGGGGAAATTATTTTTAGATGCACAAGGTCAATTCTATTGCTTTGCACTTTCAGTTAATGTAATACATTAGAAAAATCAGAGGAAAGATTGGTTCCTTGTATCAAGATATAGAATGTTTCCATCACTTTAAACAGCTGAAGAAACATGTCATTATCACCCACCATCAGATGTGCCAGTGATGATAAAAGTATCTGTCATATTTGTGTTGATTTCCTATAATCTTTTTGAGACATATAAAGGAATGGAAAGATTTTTTTAATCAAATCTGACTGCAAAAATCAGATTTCAAAAAAACCCCAACTATCATACCTCAAAAATTGAAAGAGAGAGAAAAGCCCAAAATCCAAAGGGCAAGGCTATAGAGATTAAAAAATTATCATGAGTAAAATCTAGATAGATATGGCTAATCTATTCAGCTCAAAGTTAAAAAGAGGGACACTTACATGATTTCAGAGTTAAATACTCTAAATAGTAATCAAACAGTCATGATTTTCACCATGAAATAAATAAAAAAACTCAAAAACCAGTCATAGCAATGAGCAAACATTCATAGCTTTAACAGCTGACTGAATCACAAGTGACTACTTTTTTCTCAGTATGTCTAACATCCACCTGAGACTTTGTAGTAATAGTTCCCAGCTCCCTGTCATCCATTTCAGCTTTCTGTTTCTTCCGTGCTGTAGGCAAGTTTAATAAAACAAGAATTTAGGGATTTGAATTAATTATATTTTAAATAGTTAAATATTTGGTTACAGATTAGGTCCATTTAGTATTCCCTACTGTTCTATTAAGAGTGTTCCAGTATCTTTCATTAAAATTAAAAAAAAACAAAAAAACCCCAACCAATCAACCAACCAAACAAAAAACCCCCAAAACAAAAGCTAAATCCCAACTTTCTTTTTGATTTATTGCAAAGTCTCAAACAATCCCAAATGGATCAGAGGACTGTCTTAGCAAAGAAAAAAATGCATAGGCTTTTTTGCCGATGTCACCTCAATTATATAGTCATCAGTGTTTTCACAATAGGACACAAAAGCTGGTGATAGGTTTGCTTTCCCCAAGGTTCATTTTTCAACTACAGGGTTGACATGGATACATCTAAAGTGATTGGACTAAGATGCCAGTTTCCTTTTGGGAAGAGAATAAAAAATGTACTTCTACCGAGTATGACCTCAGTCATCCACTCTCAGTCGTAAAAATGATCATTCTTATGAAGTACAGATAATCAAATTTTTAAAGTACATGCTCAACTTATCATGTGCATTTAAAAAATATTCCAAACTGAAAGTTCCATTTCACCATGTTATTCCACTGTATGTATTGTTGTCACCATATATTTTCTAAATGATCCTGAAATAAATGACACTCACAACATGGATGTGAGGGGAAAAGTGGTATTTCATTTCTTCCGAATCTCAAGAAAAGAATGAATTTATTTCTCATTTTCATCTGAGTTGAATGCATACATATACAGGATGTATAAGGTCTTCTGGAAAAGAAGAGGAAAGAATAACACCCTACCATAACCAATAGTCCAATCTGTGAAAAACACTAAAACACTTTCTTATGTTTCTAAGACTGTCTATCTGCATCACTAGCTTTCAGATATCGTAGGAAATAGCTCAGATCCTTCAGGTCCCAAACTGTAAATTCTGGAAGATTTCAGCACAGGAGGTTAGTATGTAGACAGGACTAAATTCTATTACCTAAACAGAGAAAACTTTATATGTAATCCTGTCTATGATACAGTAGAATATGCAAAATAATTATTATTTCTTGGAAAATGTATTACTGAACCCATAGCTGATTTATATCCTTTGGACTAAAAACTGGAAGCTAAACAGAATGAATAAATATTGAGATATTTTATAGAATCAGAGAATGGTTTGAATTGGAAAGGACCTTTAAAGATCATCTAGTTCAACCCCTCTACCTTGAGCAGGAACATTGTCTGTTAGATTAGGTTGCTCAAAGACCTGTCCAACATGACTTTGAAGACTTCCAATGATGAGGCACTCACACCTTCTCTGGGAAACCTGATCCAGTGGCTCACCACCCTTAGTGTAAAAATTTTCTTCCTTACGCATAATCCAAAGCACTCAAAGAGCAGAAGAGAGGAGGAGAATTACCCATCTTTTGATGCAGTCCAGGATACGGGTTGGTTTTCTGGGCTCCATGAGTACATTGCCACCTCATGTTCAAATTTTGTCCATCAATATTCCCAAGTCTTTCTCCCCAGGACCGCTGTCAATCCATCAATCCCCCAGTTTGTATTGGTACTTGGAATTACCTTGACCCAGGTGCATGACCTTGCAATTGGCCTTACTGAACTTCATGTGTTTCACATGGACCACTCGTCTAGACTGTCAAGGTTCCCCTGGATGTCATCCTATCCTTCTAGTCTAGCAATTGCACCAGTCAACTTGGTGTTTTCTGCAGACTTGCTGAGGGTGCACTGAATCCCACCCTCTATTGTCATCAATGAAGATACTAAATAGTATTGGACCCTGTATGGACCTTTGAGGGACACCATTTTTTTACTGCTTTCTACTTGGCCATTGAGCAGTTGACTGCAACTCTGGGTGTGGCCATTCAACCACTTCCTTATCCATCTAACAGTCCATCTTTCACTTCCATAACTCTCTAATTCAGTGGCAAGAAAGTTGTATGGGATCATGTCAAAGGCCTTACTGAGTCCAGGTGTATTACTGGTCAGTAATTTCTGTTTCAAATGGCATAAGAGTTTTCTAGTTTTCAGGCAGTTAAATCAAACTGATAACTTATATGTTTGTTCAACTAGTGTCAATTAATTTCCAAGCAGACAGAAAAATTATTTCACTGTTTTTCAAATATTTGGCTTGCCGTTTTAACAGAAAAAAGGTAGTGGATTCATAACTGATTTTTTATCTTAAATGCTAAGAAGTGAGTAAGCTAAAACCCAAAATAAAAGAGGTTTTGGCAGAACTGGCAAGCAAACCTCCAAAGAACATTAATGGATTTTTTAATGTACTTTTACACTACAAGGATATGTTAAAGCCCCAGATTATATATCAGATTTTAATTTTCCCTCCATTCTACTTTTCCTTTTAGAGTCATTCTAATATGCAGTTCTCTTTATTTCTCTTTATTTCTCTTTATTTAATAATTATGAAAAGAAGTAATAATGAGATTGGGTGCTTTCTTCCAAAGAATTTGAATAGTTAATGTTAAAAAAATGAAGCAATGAAATCTCTGGAAATATCCATAAGCTTCAGCTTTTTTTCTAGCGAAACTATTATTATTTAACGTATTATTTAATTAATTTGTTTTTTCAGCTATCTCACTGGAGGGCCTACAAGGCTACATTCAACCATTCATGATCTATCTCATCATCCATCTCAGTTTTTACTTCAGAATTTTCAAGTAACTTTGATTTTTTTTTTTTAATCAAAAAGGATTACAAAGCAGCAGCAGAAGATAAATTACTGTATATTAGCTTTCTATCACTGTTCCACTTCGCATTGCTCTAACCTTGAGATTTACAAGCCAACGAGATGAACTAAATATGACTTGGGGCTGTGGGGAAAAAAAAGGATAAATTGTCAGAAAACAGATAACTTGCTAAGTTATCCATTTCACTTAATCTTCCAAGTATGTTCAAAGTCACATTGCTTGACCTGTTAAAAATCAAAAATATAGTAACCACACATACTTTACAGAGAGGAAAGTAACCAAGAATGATCTAGTAATTTTGGAAGAAGTTGTAAGTAAGCAAAAATTAAATTTGAAAATAAATTACTACTTTAGAAGTCCAACATCTTTCAAGATAAAGAGATAACAAGTGATCTTTATGCAGGCAGACAACCCATAGGACATTTAGAACTATGTACTAAATACCTAACCTATTAAAATATAAACAATCATAGAGAAAGCAAACAGTCCAAATACAGAAGTGCACAGATAGCAGTTAAAAATGAAAACAGCTAAATGCTGATGATCTGTACTTTTTAAAAATTTATGAAGGACTTATACATTCAAAAACTGAGTAAAACAGGTTGCCTTCTCCTTCAACCTATCTAAGCAAACCACACTGGCTTTCCAGCCTTAACTGTGATTAAATATATTTATCTTCTTTCCAACAAAGCTTAAAGGAAAATTTTACTATGCTGTTATTCATCTTCCCTCAAAGGTCCACCCAGTGAGAGGGAAAAATTAAAGAAATAATTTCTCAGAGACATAAAACAAGTATAGATGTTTATGCAGAAGGTAAAAATGTTTTATGGCTTTGCCCTTTAGTAATATACTACCTCAGGTTAATATGGGATACCTATGTAGAAGTTCTTCTTTTAGTCTGCACAGTCTGGACTTTATTCTTCCAGCAAAGGATTCTCTATATCTGTAGAGAAGATCAGGTGCAGTCTTTGATGTTTAAAATGCACAAGAAGAGTTTATTCTAATAATTTATGCAGGTTTAGAAGGTTGCAGAATTGTCTGGGAGACTCTGATGTTTTTGTATGCTGTAATACACTAAATGTACTCACCTGAGAAACTACCCCTCCTGCTGTAACTTAGGAAGAGATAAAAACACAATCAAGCAAATAAATAAAAATGTGAAGGATGGAATCAATTTGTTAAAAAACATGGTTTTGAATATTTTTTCTAAATTTTCTCTTACTCCCTAGTCATTTCTAACATGGCTTTTATAGTAATGATACTGTCCTACTTTTTTACCCCAACATTTTGTTCTCCTTTTTTTTTGGTTTTGAGTCATATCCACATGATTAATGGCATGTCTATCTATAAGGTTAAACTAAAATGTAAAAGAACCCTTACAAGAATGGCAAAATGAGCCAGGAGCTGGTAAACAGTACAATCTCTCTCAAGGCAGTAACTATATGAGAAACACTTAAAATGAAGGGCAGAATTCCTAGAAATGCCATGAAGGTGATGATACTTTTTAGAAAAAATGTTAGTACATGATGGCTCAAAAAAGTTGCTTGTACTCTCCTAATACTCACAGTTTTAATTAGAGTTACAGTAACAAAAATGTGCATGCAAATGTGTATATACAGATGAAATGGTGAAATTAAGGCCAGGTCTTCCCGTGTGGACACAGCTGGTTCCAGCTGTCTCCAGCTGATACACTGCGGGCACTTCTGGGCCCTGGAGCCAAAAGGGTGACACCTCAGGGAAAGCATATTTAAGAATGGGAATAACACTGCACAAACAGTGAGGATTAAAGGAAAAAACATGAGCTCTGCAGACACCAAGACCAGAGATGAACAATGGGGAGGAGGTGATCCAGGTGTGAAAGCAGAGATTCCCCTGAAGCTTGTGGAGAAGACTGTGGTGAAGTAGGCTGTCCCCCTGCCTGTGGAAGTCCACGGAGAAGCAGATATCCACCTGTAGCCCATGGAGCATCCCACAATGTAGTAAGTGGATGTGCCCTAGAGGAATCTGTGAGCTCAAGGTAAGCCTTCACTGGAGTGGACTCTTGTCAGGAACTGAGGCTCAAACAGAGGAGTCCAAGAAAGAGATGGTTTTTTAAAAGTAATTATGATCTCATGACTTGATGCTCTTGGTGGCTTAGATGGGTTAATTTACCCTTTTTTTACAATTTTTTTGTAAATTGTGTAGCCAGTTTATGAATTTCTCCGTTATTTCATCTTAAAGCCACAGAACCAAAAAACCCACGAAGCATAACTGAATGACAAGTGGATCCCTGACACAATTTTCCTACTACTTTTCAGATAGGAGAACAAAATGGTTTGAGATATTTGTGCATAAAACACTCATTCATAACATCTCTAAAATATATTTCTTAAAGAAACAGTTTCTAGTTTAGACAATAAATAAGTAGAAATGAGAAAAAAGTAAAAAATATATTTCAAATGTAGAAGGAAATGAGTATATAATCACCAAGCAGATAAAACCAATTTGTATACCTTAAATTGGAAAAAAAAATAAAAAAAAAGGAGAAATAAAATTGAATGAAAGAGGAATATTTTACCCTGATTTGGTGTTAATGTTTGTTCCACCAAAACCTGCATTAAAATCTGAAACAGAAAGCCTGTGAGTCAGATACACTCAGAACACTATAGAATAATATAGCTTCTTGTATGCACTGAGATAATGGTATTCTCATCTTGCCCTATGAATCTGAATGTCACGAATTCCTGGTTTGAAACATAATTTAATAAAGGTCACTTGCCAAGGTAGAAAACAGAAGAGATAAGGAAAAACCCTGCATAGCACATCTGTTTAGAATGAACTGATCTGACACAGTTATTAATTATCACAGATGCCTTAGGGTTGGAATAAAGCTGTCAACTCAGAAGCAAAATGCTTTCCTGAAGTCAGAGCCTCAAAAAAATTGCAATAAACCCAGAAATGTTCAATCTATTCTGTCAAATATCTTTTCAGAATCTGTGGAAACACTAAGGTGAGAGACTAAAATGTGTTAGCAAAATCCTAATCAAATGGAAGTAAGATTTTGATCTGTGTTTGATTTAGATGGAATAGCTTTGTATTACATTTATGAAGACAATGGAATGAAATATTGGCTAATATTTTAGCACACATTAAAGAGATCAGTTAATACAGGATTGGGACTTCAGCAGCTTTAGCGCACACAGCTAAAATATTCAGCTAAGCTATACCTATAGTATTTGCTCAAGTATTATCACTCCTCATTTGAAATGGCTTGGACTGTTGTCAAGACATCAAGATAAAATGTTTGACACGAACAGGCCATACTGCTCAGTTAGTTGTAAGGCTTAGTTTACTGTTATTGTTAGTACTGACCATATAGGCTAAGAAAATATATTTATATTGTTGTTTTTAACTTAGTAATAAAAAGCATTTAACATTTAGTCATCTTGTTGATTCTTAATGACAAAGATAAAGGTTCATAACAAGTTGCCCTTACATATTCTTTGACTCAGTTCTGTTTTGCATTTTTAAAAACCTGTATGTCTAAGAATTTTACTGAAAAATGCCTTTAGGCTGATCTCTGGCTCATATGTCCACATTCCACCATGGACATTCTTAGACCCTGAGAATGAACTTTGTAGCTTAGCTTCCATTTAACTACTTGAATTTTGTTTACCCCAAAAAATGCAGGTCATGTCCAACTCTTGGAATGATCCTCAGTATATATTATCCTTCAGACAATTTATCTGAAATAGATAGTGTCAGCTGATATGAGCCACAGACACGTGGGATCAGGTCAACAGTTTAGTGATATGGGCCAGTGCTACAGCTGGGGACGTGGGTTGGTGCCGTTTGTTTTAAATGGGATAGATGTGTGACATCTAAATGTTACGGTATACATTTTGAATCATTCTTCTCAGATCAGGCAGCTTTTAAAAAGCTATGATGTTGCAGTTAAGTATTGTTTAGAAAGTACATGTTTAGAAAGCATGAGCTGTGCAAATTCATAGCAGCTGAGAGATGGAAAGTCACCAGAAGGATGTATTGCTTTGCACAATGGCTCGTCAAAAACATGCTCTTGATAAAAAAACTGCTGGAGGCTCAAAAAGGAGCAAAGCAAACCCATGGAAGAAAAAACAAATCACAAAATGCTTTACTGCGGGAGCTCAGGACTTCTGAACAATGAATCAATGTGATTTCGCAGAAGCCATTTATTGTTTACAAAACACTCTTATTTATACTTTTACAAGTGCTGTACACGCGATCACACATTACGTGATTGGTCCCTCTGTCTTGTCCACGCGCTCTGCATGCACTTTTCGGAAAATATAATTGGTTCTTGATTTAGTGCAGCACAGTCTTTCTTTATCTATTTCTTGCTGTCTTGGTATTCTGTTTTTCAGCTTTTCCTTTCCCAATTTAGCGCAGCTTACATTTCAGTGGCCTTGATGAATTCTTGAGGGTTTTGATAAGCATAACTATAGGTGGTTTTGGCTGGGGCACACCGTCAGTGTTCAAATGCATTACAACACTTTACCATCTATTGTGCGAAAAGCACCTAAACTACATACTGATGGGAACTGTCCCTATGTATTTGCCTGTTCTCATACCCTGTGCTACTGATCAATACTGGAGAAAAGTTACCAGGCCAAACAAGTATTTTGTTGATCATATATTGCTATTATAGCATTAGTATTCACATCCTCATTTTTAAAACTATGCATTTCAAATTTTCACTTACGTCCAATCTTAAATATACTGGTGGCTGAAGCTTAACACTGTAACTACTTTGTTTTGTGTGACTTTCTTTACATTTGAGTTAAGACCTTAGAACAAAGAAGGATTTTTGATTAATATCATTATAAATGATGAAATAAAATGTGATCAACTTTGCAAAGATAAAATGCAAAAAATGTTACTTTGGACAATAATTGCTGAAATATTTCAAAACAACAACAATGTTAACAGAATAAAAACATCTTCCAGTCTGTCAAACAAATACCTAAGAAGATATGCAATACTATATGTATGGCAATACTATATGTACTGTTGGATTGGTTATTATTATTATTATTATTATTATTATTATTGGAGTTTAATAGTTTTGCTTCCTGATGGTCTAAAGCCACTCTAAAATTGAAGGTGTGGTCATGATATGTGATAGGATGTATTTGCAAAGGTAATTTAATCTTCTAGTCAACATTTTTGAGGCAGTACTTTTTTTCATCAAGACCAGCTCACTAGTTCAAACACAAAGTTATTTAATCAATATGATTTTAGTAGTGGTGTTATAAGTAATTCCATTAAAATGCATTTATCACCTAGGCAGGCTGTGAAGAGATAGTCTTCTTGTCTCTAGTGATCAAATTAGAGAAGATAATTCAAGGCATTTTTAGAAATACTGACAGCATGGCAATTTTTTGCCTGCTTTTATGCATATTAAAACTACCACCAAAAACTCCAAATTGCATAAATGTGCATGTTCATGACATGTTGGAATATTGGAAATTCCTGCCTTTTCATTTTTATTTGGTTTCTCTTTTGAATTTAGAAGTCATAAAATCATATGAAAGGACATAAATAAAGGCAGAAGATGAAGCATACCTATTTTGATATTTTAGTTCAGTTATGACATCCTAAAAATAAATTTTTAATACCATTCTGCAGAACTGACTTATTACTAAGAGTAATATTTCTCACTCTTCATTCTTTCATTGTTTCAGATTTTGTTTGCTTTTTTTTTTTTTAAGAAAAAAGATTCTATCTCTGTTTTCACTATTATAACATTTATAAATGAGCGGTCTATAAGGGCAGGTATGTTGAACTTCTGTTAGATAAGGGCTTTGTTGAATATGCATATTTGTGATACATGGGTTGATTTTTCACCTGTTAGAGTCTCCAGAAGAATCTGAGGCAGGATGTCTCCAAAAGACTGGACACAATTTACTCTCAATACAAGTGGAAACAAATTCCATTACATTATAAGTAGAAGTGGAAAATTGTTTATGATTGCTCTTCTTTAGCGCATTCAAAAGACTCAGCCTTGAGGTTACATCTGGAAAACACATTTTTCCCAAAAGTCATTTGCTGATCACAGTTACATCCAGAATTGTGGGATAAGGGTACCTGTGCTTTGATAAAGAGAAGTCACATACAAGACAAAAGCATGTGCTGATAGCTTCAGCATTTGAACAAAAAGGGAGCAGTTTTTAACTCCTTTCTTCTTGTATTCCTAAAAAATATTGCCCACATTCCACCTGATAAACTGCAAATCTTAGCTCCGTTGATACCATGGCCCCACCACTGAAAGTGTAGAAGTCTGTGGAGGGACAATAGGGAGATTTAAGTTCTTTTGATCCAACAAACTTGAGGCATAAATTCAAACACCACTGAAGTGCTCCAGCTCCAATGGTGGTGCTTTCACACCTTTTTCCATTCCTCCTGGGGCACATTGACAATTCTTTTCTCCTTTTCACAAGCGGTTGGAAAGTCATGCAAGCATACAATGTTTTATATTTACTACAAGGTAACATTTAAGCAGTTGAAACTCTTTGAACAGCAAGTTCCATTGCATTTATCACAATTAATTAAAGGGAAAGAACAGAGGGGAAACATGTGTAACCTTCATCTGGTTCAAACGAAGTAGGGTGATGTTTTAAAGATTTTCTTACTGTTCTGAAACCCAGATCATAGAAAATTCAAAGAGAATTAAGGCTCTTAATAACAAATTAGAGATTTTGAAGCTGTATTTCAGCTACGTGTCAAACCCCAGCTCCCCTCCCCAACCTTTTCCCTCATAATGCTTAGCACTTTTCATCTTCAAAGTACTTCACAACACATTAACTAATTAATCCTTTGAGCATCCCTAAGAGATTAGTAGAAAACGATGTGATCTCTGGCAGCCATGCAAGAGCCTTGAGCAAGGCGATGAACCCTGCATCCGATAAGGATTATTGTCAAGGTCTCCTGAAGTCCTCAGCACCCTGAACATATATTCTGTTGAAAACTTCGAGAAAATGTAGAAGTATTTCAAGAGTAAAAAGCAACATTTAAAAAGGGTAGGTGGAATTGAAGGACAATGTTCAAATATGCAATCTGGAAAAAAACCTGTAACTCCTTAAACATTACTTCTTGAGAAATAACAATTTTAACTTCTGTATAATCTCTGCTGCTTACATTTTCAATAGTAAATTAAACAGGACAAGACCACAGGACTCAGCACTTGCATATACTGCTCCATAACACTAAAATCTTTATTCAGTGTTTGCCGGTGCTGTTTTCTAAGGCTGACTTACATTCTCACTGAAAAAAAAATGCAGCTTTGTTAACAGCAATTCTATTTGAATACAATCATTATATTCTGAGAGGTAAGAGAGTGTAATTTTGTAAGAAAAAGAATTTCTGTGCTGCCAAAACTAGAGAATGAACCCTGATCCAATTTAGTTATTAAGATGGATGAAGTCATAGGTTGTAAAAGCATAGCATTGCCATAACAATGGCAATGTTTTTGAATGCTTGATGCTTAGAATATTCTCAGTGTACTTCAAGAGATTTGCTTTATTAGAGGCTGTCATAGCTGAAAGAGTGGAAATTCACCTTATAATAGCCAGACCACTTGGTTTTGTGGTCCTGATTATCCCTACAAGATCTTTTCTCATTTTATAGAAACTTCAAGAGAAGGAAAGGACATAACTGATTTTCCAGAATAATCAATAAACTAACTCAGTCTCTGTTCACAGAGCACTTGTAAAGTACATGAGCTTCAAGCAAATCTAGGTTTACAATTCCCAGATCCATCATGAGTGTACTGCCTTAAAAATGTAATATTTTTCTTTATTGGAATAATTTTGGAAATAGTGAGTCTTGGACATGTCTTGCAAAGCAAATTTGTTGAATTTTCTTCTGCAAGGGTTGGTTCTCAAAAGTGAATTTGAGGTAGAAAAAGGGAAACTTTTCTTGAAGTATCATTTTTGGGGGGGGTTGTAGTTCTCAGAGAATGGCAGGAACTTGGCTTTCCCTCTGTGCTCAGTATTTCCTGTTGGTTTTCTCTAAAAGTCTCTCATACAATTAGCTCACTCCTCTGAAATTCCTACCTTCTCTCTCGGGTATTGAGTTGGGTGCTAAGGGACAAGCATCTAAAAGGTAAAGATGTGCAGCCTGATGACTGCTGCTTGGCCCTCACACAACCTCCCATGTGTGCAGCTCGACTGATGCCAATGCTCATTGTGCTTCAGTTTGTTCAAGAGACTAGAAGCTGTTAAGTAGGGCGCTCTCTCAGACTGCTATGGCTGTGCATATAAGTTGAAGGAATACAAATTCAGCATGCATTATATTCAACTATGTGATTTTATGTTTAGACATGTACTTTTCTCACATTATTTTCTCTTTTCTTCCTCTCAAGGTATTGTGTTATTTATTGCGTATAAAGTATCATTCACTAAATGGTTTTACATTAACATCCTTACCTTAATTCCTAACAAAAAGCATTCATACAATCTTATCACACTGCATCACAATTTTTTTTTTTATGGGATGGTGGTCAGACACTGGAACAAATTGTCTGGAGAAGTTGTAGAATTTCCACCCTTAGGGATATTCAAAACCCAACTGAGCACCATTCTGAGAAACCTGCTCCATTTGACCTACTTTCTGTAGGACTACAATCTTTCCAGAGATGCTTTTCAACCTCAGCTACTCTGTGATTCTATTTACAATTTAGAATTCAAACTGGAGACTTTCTGAAGAAAAGGAGAGCAAAAGTCTGTAGCATATTCTGTCAAAAAGCTTGATTCTAAGATTTGGAGCTGGTTTTTCTTTAATATACTTTGTTTTGGCCAAGTAAGTCTGCTTTCAAAACAAGATAAATTCTGTTGACTGCAAATTTAGTTCTTCACTGAATGTAATGAAAATTTAGACAAGTAGCACACACAGAGAAATCTAAATTGTTAACAGACAACCTGGATACCTAAATCTGGAGCTGAGTTTCATATAAAATGTTGAATTGACCTTCGTTTCTGGAACTACAATAACTACTTTTAATACATGAGACCATAAACATCACTTTTAAGGACAACAGGTTTTTATTTTAATTATTTTTATTGTGCATCTAGATTAATGAAGCATACTCTGTACCCTACTGATCTGTAGTACTACACTGACCTACCTCAAGAATAAAACTGGTTCAAACAAATGTAAGCTATATTTTCAAATTCCATGTCTATGTTTCCACTGCTAGCCTACTCTCTTTTGCAGTGAGACAAGATGAAAGCATAATGGTTCAACAGGTTACCAAAGATTTTTACTGAAGATTTCTCAAGTGTAAAAAAACCCCAATAATTTTACCCAGCTCTATGGTAGACTGCTTGAATTAAACAGAATTACAACAGAAAACTTTGTCAACTTTGTTAACATTTATGGTTTTATGTAGAGTACAGCGTTGCAACAAGATTACAAGATTATATTATCTTCCTAATTAAGCATAATATTTCTCTGTTTTTTAACAAGGCTCATTCACTTTTTTTTCCCTCCTCACTCTTCTCTTAGGAAAGAAAGATAGTAAAATATGTCAGGTCAGTTCTCTTTGTTTTTTAAAAGATATTATGCTATTGATTACTAGGAAAATCCTGTTCCATTTTAAATTGAGATAATATTTTAGGGTTCGGGGGTTTTTTTAATGGAAAAATTGTTCAGATCAATCCCCAAAAGTATTATACCAAAACTGAACAAAAGCCAGAAATTCAATTAAAACTAAACCGTGGTGCAAATTTTAGCTGTAACACTTTATCTTTTGTTAAAAATAGATTTAGGGTAACACAAAATTTGAGAGATTCATATGTAGATTTGAAATCCTTTTTTAATTTCCTTTTTTATCAGCTCATGTTCTGAAACACTCCATTGCCCACATAAATTTAATAGGTTGATGCCCATCAGTTCAAACACTGAGTTAGAATCCAAGATATTCAGCTGCTGAGCTATAAGATTACAGAAGTATAAGAGCTTCTAGATAAGTTTTAAAATTCCCTTCATACTCTGGATACAAATCTAATGGGTTTGGTTCTGACATGAAGGATGATATTTCTAATCTTTACAGCAAATGAATTCACTAGGGGAAGGTGAGTGACAGTATACTGCCAGCGGTCATGAGTTCCTACTTGGGCCTGCCATTTAACATCTTGTTTTATTTCTTTATTAAAATAAATTTTTTTCTCAGTTTGTGACAATTTTCCCTCCAGGGAAACATATTTAGCTTTTATGTCTGTTTAATAAAGAAAATACCAAAATGAGAATTAACTATGCTGAATTCTCTCCTACTAACTAAATAAAAATAATTTCTAGGCAGTCATTTATTCCTAGTCTTCATTTTTTGACTATAATACTCTATCTTTCTCATGTTTATCCTGTGCACTTGTCAGCATGTACACTTGAGTGTGTATATAAAACATCCATATAGCACAGATTTCTGGGGATGTCAAAATGGATTGGGAAGTAGAGGGATAACCAAGAACAATAAAGACTAATTGGGAAATCTGATTTTATTCCCATCCATGAGACCAGACATTAAATATTTGAGGATGCTGAAATTCGAACTTGTGGTTTGTGAGATATTCCATTGACTGGAGGAGGTGTCTGACATTTGCAAAAGGTTATGAAATATGGTTCTCTTCAGAAAGAGTAAGAAAGAACCAGGAAACTGTAAATCAGTCAGTCATGGGTCAGTGTCTGAAAAGACAACGGCCTTTTTTTTTTTTAGAACCTTTTTGCAGACACATGAAGGAAATTGGCATGGGAAAATCAATCCAGTCTTAAGGGTAGTCCTGGTTCAGTCAGGAGGTAAGACTAGATGATGTTCTCCAGACAAAATTTCTGTGACCGTATGATTTCAGGTTTACTTCTCTACCACTCATAAATAAGTTCACTAACCAAAGCAGGCTAAGACAACTCATCCTAAAATACACAACACAAGGTGATCACTGTATTGGGTTAGAAGTCTTGATTTCAACATAAATTTCTACAGCATTTATGAAAACATAAAACAAATGTATTGATAAATGCATATTCAGAACTTCTACCAAAATCAAAAAATCCTGTGCCTCCAAGAATTATGTACCTAGATCTATCTCTAGATATATAGCCCGAGATCTAGTTAGAGATATATCTTTTCCAGATAAATGTATTGAAAAAGACCGTTTGTTCCATTGTCTCCTCTAAGAGTTTTTTTTGTTTGGTTTTTTTTTTTTTGCATTTGAAAACTCAGTTATGCCAAGTAACTCGTAGTGTCTTATGGGTCTTATTTTGTTGACTCTGTATGAGAATACAGCATGAGGATTGCATTCCGATGATTAGAGGAGCAGAGTTTGAGCTATGTCTTCAGAAAGTCAAGTATAGCAACACTCGATTATTAGGTATGCATGATATTATGATATACTAGATAGAATGCTTGACTTGTAGCTTTTCAAGTACTGCAGATTTAATGTTCCTCAACTAATATCTTTGCCAGGACATAAAGTCTTTTGTTGTCTAGAAAGACTAGACATTTTTAGATGTATTTTCTATTACTTCACTGTAATAACAGAAACAATAAGCACAATCTTTTGACATTTTAAAGACCACTGGTTCAGGGTGGTGGGATTTGAGGATGATCTCAAATCACATGTCTGGGGCTGTGAATGCTAATCCCATATTTTTATCCAAGCAGTTTGTAGAATACACAATTGTTCACAGGAGTCAGTATAGATATCTCCTATGGAGTGTGCTAGCTTCTGCTAAATCTATGAAAGAGATCAGAAATTAGATTTACTCCTCTTTTCAGGCCACTCAAATCTGTAATTTTGAATAATTAAATGTCTTTTTTTTCATTTAAAAAAAGTTTAGTTATCCCACTTTCTACCTAGAAAGCTGAGTAATGGTCAGAATAAAGAATTTAAATATTGGGTGTTTAAAATTCTAAAATTGATTCACCTTTGAATTATTCTAAAATCAGTGCTTGTGAAGGCATCCTATGGGATTTGCACTCAGCAGGTATAAACTAGTCATCTGCAGTAGTTATTATGAATTACACCAGCTAAGAATTTTTCTCTATGTTTTCAATTAATGCCTTTCACGTTCCTACATATCCAACTCATGCAGACTAGCTCAGGGATTTTTTCTGTTCTCTGAATTTTTGCACCAGACAGCCTGTCAGGAGGTCTGTATTTGAAATAGAAAATATCAGGAAGCAGAGAAATAGAGGAGCTGGAGCACTCTACTTTGGCAACGGTGTCCTGATCAGACAGAACAATCCCTCCTCCTCCCACACTATCATTTTGTTCTCCTACCTTTCAATCCCATTCTCACATGACTAATATCATTAGATATGCTTCCCATCACTATGTCAGTATATCACTCAAGAAGCAGACATCTGAAAAACTTCATTAAAACATAAAGAAATGTTTTAAAAAACCTACATTTTTACCTCAGTTTTAAGTGCTTACCTCTGAAGACCAAAATGTGAGTTCCAGCTCTGCCTTCAATCCCTTTCCACAGATAATGCTCAGAGTTTAGTGTACTGAACATTTTCACATTCCAAGTGTAGTTAAGAAAAATCTTTTCAAATGTAAGCCTGAGGGCCCAGCTCAAGGATATACAATAATAACTAGTGCTCTGGAGATTATAAATTCACAAAACAGCCACTTGGACAACTCACTCCAATTATCTATAATGATAATTGTTTAAGTCAAAAAACTGTGACAATCAGCAAATTTCACAAATATGCAAAGTTCTGTCAGTTTAGCAGCAGAGAAGACATCTAAGAGAGGCAACCATAACAAACATATCTACTTGCAAATTGCATTGATGTTGCAGGCTGGACCTTTCATCTTTCCTGTTTTATCTCTAAAACAGAAAGATCCATTGCAAAATTGCAGGATCAGAAGCTGATCCTAGTGGAAGAAAAGCCACTGAGATAATGACAGTCATTATAACTCTGGTTTAGGGATCTGTACCTCAAACTATCTACTAAAACTTTTCTGGTTTTTTTTGGTTTGGTTTGATTTGGGTTTTGGTTTGGTTTTGGATTTTCTGTTGTTGTTTGTTTGTTTGTTTGTTTGGGGTTTTGGTTTTTTTTTTGTTTGGTTTGGTTTGGTTTTTGTTAGTTTGGTTTGGTTTGGTTTGATTTTATGGTGTTTTGGGATTTTTTAATTTTTTCTATAAATCACAGTAGGAAGCAGATGAAGCTGCAGAGACCACATTCAATAGTGCAAAGTTTACTCTTTGTCCATATTTATCTTCAGATAGAAGTTTATAAAAAAGTTCTAAATAAAATTCAAAGCCTTTGTCATTACAGGAAAAACGATAAGCAAAGTGTGGAAACATTGTATTTCCTTGCTTTCTGCCAGTCACATCTTCTTTAGAAAGCACAGAATTTAAAATCAATCATCAAGTAATGTAAAACTATTTTCTGATGATCTATTCATACCTTGCACAAACGGAAGTCTTCCTTCAGGGGAAACCTGAATATTTTGTATGTTCCTTGGACAAAGAATAACATAATATATAGCCTACTTCTGCAACCCTTACGTGAGCATGACTAAGATCAGGTTAATGACAAATCGCAAGCAACATTATAGAAATTCTTTGGAAGTCCAAAGAAACAGGAATAGCAGTCCTAAAGATTAAGTCAGAGAGATCATCTAAAATCCCAGTGTATTATTAAAATTTTGACTGTATTGCTACTCAGCTATGCAAATTTTCACTTCAGTAATCTTAATTTCCCTTATCAAAGCTTTCTAAATTTGCAAAGCAGCAATATTACATCTGCTCTTACACTGTATTTGTTATCTATGTACATTATTTTAATTAACTAATTTTCATTTTATTAGTTTTTAAATCTAAAAATCAATTATTAATTTTTGCTACTTCACTGTACTATCTAGCTTGTACTCTTCGTAGCTACCAGTGTAACTGAAGTACATGAAAATGTCAAAAATGTTTTCTTACCAATAGCAAATGAAATATATATCATGTTTTTAATGGCAATATATTTAAATTGGCCCTGTAGCTCAAAGGTAAAATACTGTGTTTGATTTTGAAGATTTTGAAATACTTTTCAGAGGAATTATTATTTTGTTCAGTCAGGATTTTTAGAAGAAAGTAGATAACATTTAAGAAGGTGCACAGTGCAATATATACCAAAAATTACATCCCAATTTGAATGAAAAGCTTTGGCAAAAACTATTAAAAAAGTAACATTTTTTAGTATTATTCTATCAGACTGTCCATTTTGCTCAATAAATTATTACACAGTTCTACTCCTTTTAATAATGAATTATACCTTTAAAAATATAGACATACAAAGAGATTTCTTATGACAAAGGTTTACCCGTTGAAAAAATGAGGCACTGATATCCTAATAAAACGCACAGACATTTATTAGTGTATTCTCATCTGTTTTGTAGCCAGACTTTCCAAGAGGTACTTCAGTGTGGCAGAAATGCTGCTATTTATTAAGGAATAGGAACTTAAAATTATAAGCTTTCAGATTTACAGAACTGTAAAATCAATGAAAAAATTAGCATATAAAGACATTTTTTAGGGTCATTAATTTTACATATTTGGTAATATTCACCTAGGATCAAAAGACACTGAAAAGGGTCAGAGAACTAGAAAGACAGAGACAGATTTTCTCTCAACATGGACCAACTTCTGAATATGGTCAGCTACGTTTGCAAGGAATAAAGAATATTTTTGAAGGGGAAAAAAAATTAACATTGATAATTTCTGATAGCATCAAAAATAGCTAATAATCTATCTGTTGGAAAGCTCCCTTGATATCTTTGGTGCTTGGAAGGAATTCCCTATTCTGCTTGATTATCTCTGGGACTTACATCCATTCTTTCCATACTGTAAATCAATGCCTTGGGGTAGGTGTCCTTTGAAGCTGTTCCAGTTTGCTAAAGCAATTAAAATTTAGCGAAGTATAAAATATCATCATATTTTAATAACATAAATTGTTGGGAATTATTCATAAAATGTATGACTAGACTCACCTCCAGTGAAGCCACAATGTACTTTCTTCATGCTCTTGTAGTGTAGCCTGTTTTTCTATTTCCTTGAAACACTCAAGCTGGAAATCAGTTCAGCCCACAGACATTCCAGATCAGGGTTTGACTCCATATCCTTCAGTGTCTAGTGATATTAGAGGCAAGCACACAGGCCTAGCAGGCACAGCACAGGAGTTACAGAAAGCCTGTATGGAGACACAGCTGCTTGTCAGTGAAACCCTTTAATCATTTTAAACAGCAAACCTGTTCCCGGTAAGTGGCACATATCTACAGTTTTGAGAAGAACCTTAGACTTCATTTTCATGCTGCACAGAAAATAATATGTGAATGGAAGGCAAAACAATGCAAAGGGAAAGTCACATGCCATATAGTATCAGTCATAGCTATTTAAAAAAATATTCTTCTTTTCTCCAGTGTGAAGCAACACGTAAGAACAGAATAGCTGTGGAACTTCAGAAAACATGAAGTAATTCAGTTCCTTTCAAACAGTCAGGAATCAGAGGTACAAAAATACAGGGTACCTTATGCAAGATAAGAAATAACGGCAGATAGTTGAAAAATAAAACTCAGAAATTAACTCAGAAGTAACTTCTGAAAAAGTAGCTTAAAAATTATCATGATTTTCAAAAATAATAAAAAGTATTGCTACACATCAACTTCAGAAAACATTATCGGTTTGAACACTCAAAGGCCTAGGGAAACATTATGGTGGTTGATTCAGGATTTCAAGCTTCTATTAATTTGTATAAGCTTTTTAATAAGTCATAATGCAAGATAAAGAGACAAAACAAACAGAGAAAAGTACTAAACAAGGTATATGCTATAAAACAGTCCCTTGAGATTTAAAAATTTTGTACTTATGGATATCTTATTAATTTTTCAAATGGGGTTTTTGGAAATCATAGAAACATTTTTTCATTAATTTAAAAAAAAAAAATAGTGACACGACAGATGAAAAAAGCCCAATTAGTCAATGCAGGCAATATTTTTCCAATTTTATACTCCTTTTTGGGGTCAGCAGCCTTCCTGGATTAATATCCCATAGACAAAGACATTTTAGAAGAAAAAAAAAAAAAAGTGTCATTCTTTCTCTTAAACTAGTGTTTCTAGTTGACTTTATATTAGATACTGCACCACAGATGATTTAAATCAGGAAATTCTTCCATAATACATGCTAGACAATTGCAGGTATTAACTAACCAGCCCAGAGACAGATTAAGAAAATTATAGCTCTTTATATTCCTTATTAAAAATTAATTTTAGCTCTTCTGAAAGCAAAAAATATTGTTTCCTATTATAGTAAGAAAAGGAGTAATCAGAAACCAGCACTGTTTTCATAAGAATTCAGTCACGTCCAGCTGCATTAAGCAATCAGAAGTATCTTTAACATTGTATTTCAGTGTGTGTGTGTCTCTGTGTAATTTGATACCAAGAATCATATAAAACAATCCAGCAAGGTTCTGATTAACGGCAGTCATCTAACACAAGTTTGTTTGAGAAAATATTTTTATGTATCTGACTTGCTATCATTTTTAAAAAGATGCTAAAAGCCTTTATTCACCAAGTATATGGAGCTAACAGAAAAATGGAAGCATACAAAACACTTAGACATACATAATTTCCTTTGTAATTTTCTTGGAGATTTCTTGGTGTTTGTTTCGGGGTTTTTTTTTCTGTGATCCAATACATCAAACAATTTCCCAATGATTTTTTAAATTCAGTGTTATTATAAATGCATTATTGCTGGCTGTTACTTGCACAGTGTAAACAAGATCCTTTTATTACAGCAAACATATTTTCTACACGTAATTGTATAACATCACAGTGTAATGGGTAATTTCATTGAACAAAAGTATTCATCCTCTACCTTCAGAACGCAGTGAAGGAGAATGCTGTCTGGTTTCGCTGAGGTTATACTCCTAATACAGTAAAGAAAAGTGCTTTTGTTCAATCACAATTAATATATAATATTTTTAAAATAATTAGGTTTAGAATCCTATTTTACCTGAGTTATATAAGAAATCCAGAATGTCCATACCTTGTTGTTATAGTTTTATTGTCAAGTGGAGTAAAACGATGTGGAAACTGCAGAGACTCCCCTCATCCATTTCACAGGGGTGTATCAAGGACACTGTGATATCTCCCATGCTTCCAGGGGTACCTGTCACCCATTGATGTAACAGGCAGTTGAGATGTGATGGCTGTGGCACTTTATTAGAGTAATCCATCAATTTCTCTGTGTTAGTAGGCCCTTCTTGCTGCTAACCAGGAGCTAAGGAAATTAAAGGGAAAAAAATTCTACTTTTTGTTGTCATAAACAACCAAAAATGATTACATTCCTTTATTTTGCTCTTCATTAACAAAAATAAAAATAAAATGTTCCTTATCACAAGATATTTTCACACTGCTCTTCAATAATTTCAAACAGCAAATACGACTCAAGCTACATTGAAAGTAAGTTTTCGTCTGCTCTTTTTTTTTTTTTTTTCGATTTCCAGCACTATCTTTTTCTGGAAAGTATTGGTCTTAGACCCTGGAAAACTGGGATTTCATCAGGATCTATTAAGTTATTAGTACTAACAATGCTTGGTGAAGCTGTGTGAGAATCATTACATTCTCAAGGCTCCAGGAGTTTCACGGAATTAAGAAAGTGGTAATGGGATTGATGAGAACCTTCTACCCATGATGGCATTTTTCTTTATATTATTTAAATTTTTTGTTATTCCTACATAATTATATATTTCCAAGTCAAGATGAATCAATGCATTGAACAGATAAATGTCAGACTATAATTGGCAAATGTTTCATAACATGAAAGATAGGCTCTTAATTTTAAATTATACTGAGCATTCCACAAGAACCATCTTCCATATTATATCAATATTCTATTAATATTCGCCTGTTTAAAAAAATCCCAAAAATACTTTCCAGTCATAATATACCCTGCATGAGGAATAGATTTTTGAATTTATGTAACTGTAGGAATGCATAAGGGTCTCAGATAATAAAATATAAGTTTAGAGTGGGAAGAATGACAGGTCCATATGTGGTTTTGTTGTTTGGTACCGTAACAAGAACAGAAAAAAAAATCATGGGATATAATGTGACAAAACTAGAGTATAACATTAACTAGCATTGAACTATAGGGATTTTGTTTTTCAACATTGGACATATTTAAGGAAGACTTTCTTTCTAGGATGTGCAAATAACCAGTGTATATTTGTTGAAGGAGTTACTTGAATTCAGAGTGAAACTGGAGTTCATGATACCACCTTTATAGATAGATTCACTCTTTTCCAAAACATGGTTTCCCAAAAATAAAGTGGCTTTTCTAATATTTCATATTATTTTTAAATTTTAACTTCTGTTGACATAAGCATATGCTTAATTTTCTGAGTTCAGGATTATTTCCTGCCCTTGTTATATAGTAGCAGTAGTAATGCAATCTGCTTTCTGCAGCTATCCTTACTTCTTTGTATGCTGTCTCCACAGACTTTCCCCAATCTCTTGATTATTAAAAAAATGGATTTACGTTGAACTGACAGACTGGCTCTCAGCTCCAGAAGCTAGTTGAATGGGAGAGTTCTAGCTTCTCTTTAATCCTGACAACCTGTTTCAAAAAACGGAAGACTAATGCTCTGGATATTCTTTACTATTTTGCCCAGGTTTTTCTAAAATGACATAAAGAGAGAGATTTAAAAACCCAAAACAATATGGATAAGGGCTCAAGAGAACAGGAAAGAGATGTTGTTCTCTTTATTAGGTTCTGTCCTTGCACGCCAAAAAATTCTGAATGTATTTTTTAGCTCCATGTTTCTGAAATTATTTTCAGATTTGAGATACTGAAGTTTAATTGTTAAATCATGATAACATTTTTACTGCATGACTGGCAGCAGCTAAAGTAAAAATAAGTTTTACTTTTTTTGTGGTAAGAGTCTTTAGTTATTTACTAATGTATCTTCCTTGAAAAGAAATCTCATCTTCAACATTTAGATTATTAGTTGGCGTGGAAAGATGGCTGGGGATAAAATTAGAGGCAGCAGAGAAGTTGTATTCACATCCTAACAGTGTTATAATGGTACAGAAATTATAGGGTAAAATGCAGCTGCTACTCCCTGGACGGAACGTAGTTATCATGCTTAAAACCTATTCCACCAAGATTCTCCATATACCCAATCTGCAACATTAAGCACCTGCTGAGGGGGATGGAACAGAAGGTGAAGTGGAGCGGAAACCCTGTGGCCAAGGCTCTGTTCAAATCCTTGCAGGGAAGGGAACTCGATGGTACTTTGCAGCTGATAAACCTCAAAGCAGCTGTCAGTCAGGGGAGACAGGAGAAGGTGTCTTGCTGCCAAGCCAGCAACTCTGGTGAAATCAGTCTCCTTGGATGAACTTGGTTAATTTCAGCCTAATTATAATACAACACACATCTCCAAAGTTACCTGCCTCCAGTGTACGAACATCCCTCACTGAAGAAGTGTCTATATTTTATTGACTATACCTTTAAGAGCAAAGAGAAATAATTTTGTAACAATCAGTAACAAAGATGTGTATGAATAGAGTCATTCAAGCTCCAGCTAAACACAAAGAAGTAGTATAAGAGTAAGTTGGGAACGGGGGGGAATTTAGGAAACTCAATTATAACTTCTTGGAACAGTCATAGGGCTGAACCCGTCTTCTCTTCTGCAGAGTCGCCTGTTGGGTAAGAACCACACTCTGTGTGTATTGAATACTTTTATTTGGGATTACAGTTTATCTGTGCATTGCTTTGAATGTGTTTTTGCAGTCAAATACCATCACAGGCAATCCTCAAATCTTAACCTGTCACAATTTTTATTAATAAAATGTGGTATTCTGGAAACTGTTGGTGTGAGTTCTTCACAGGCACTGGCACTCACTGTCAAATGGGAAATAATATAAGAAAGTTGAAGACCCACTGAGGGTTTTCTATTATGCTGTCCTTGTGTGTGCCTAAATAAGTCAGTCAAAGCACCCTCCAATCCAGCAGGACAGCTCAGTGAAGGGTCCCCATAACAGGACACTGACAGACTGGTTGTGCACAAGAGTCTTGGCTTTCCTGGGGCACTGACAGACAAATCAAACACTAAGAGCTAAGAAAATCTCCCCTTTTCACATGACAGTTGGTCACTTAAATGACATTATATGACAAAGTCATTAATGACTATCTTATCTCCCTGTATTTTTACATTTGTCAAACTTCATTTTAACTTAAACAGGAATTTCTGTGCATGATCCAGGTTATAGAGAAAAATACAGTTCTGTTACAATAATTACCCCTGAAAGAAAAAAAAAAAACCTAACAAACTTTCCTTGGAACTGTGATCATTTCCAAGACAAAGTCAAGGCAGCTGGTGGCAGTACTGATTAAATCAGTCTTGATTGTAGACTTCTGGTGACTCGTAAGGACAAAAAAAAGAAAAGTAGAGAAATATTTCTTTTCCTGGACAAAATGTTTAGTGCCATTTCAAATGCAATGGGGTATATAAGTCATCTATCCAGGTCTGAGATGTGTGTGTATTTACATAAGTAGTTGGTGGATCAATGCTAACTGCATAATAAGTCAGTACTTCTCTTAATATTCTGGCCTCTGATAGGAACCAATTCTTCAGTATAATAGAAAACCATACAGGTCCAATGTCCTTCCTTTACTGGTCCATTAGTACATATTTTTTAGAATGAATAATAAAGAATGATTTAGGAAATATTTTTGAACACTAATATATTTTTAATTAACAAAAACACTCAATGTTTGTTTACATTGCAATATCTGAGGGTCAGTATGTCTGCTTCAAACTCTATGCTTATTTGCAAAAGAGAAAGAAAAACTTGGGTTTTTTCCATGTGCATAAAAGATTATTGTCAACAAAATACATAATTTATTGAATTTTACACAGAAAATATATAAGCCTTGAAATCTATCTTTGGAATACCTTTTGAAATTATAAAAGTCACCTCTAGCATTGTTTCACACTTGAGATGCAATCAAAGTGAGCTTTACTTAATAAGATATTTCTACTACAGCACACAGTCAGTTTAATGGGTGGTAATTTGAAGTAACTTTGATAAGGTTAGGTCATAGTTTGAGTGAGTTAATCTGAGTTCAATGATAAATGAACATCCTGTGTTAACTGGTAGGAGCATGGGAGAATCAGAGCTAATAGACATTATTTTAACAAATTGCCATTTTAAATCACCTTCCTGAGGGTCTTTAAGCAGGATTTCATCAATTACATGCTTACAGCTCACATTAGTGATACACATTAAAAAATTTCCCACATGAATAATTTAGAAAAAAAAATTGACTATCAAACCCCTGTGTGAGTTAGCTCTTGTCTATTTAAGCAAAGTTTTACTTAAATGATGCATGACATGCAGTATTTCAAAAATGTTCCTTCTGAGATCTTGAAGACAAAATACAGTGGAAAAAACTCTCCTTGCAATAGTTCTATATTCTCTCATGTGTCTTTTAGTTTTTCTGGTGTGTGATGCTTGCTGGTTCTGTTATTTACTTTTCAGGACTGACTCATTTTAAAAAAAAACTTACTCTTCGGTAGGATTTCTTTTCTTTGACATTTTCTGCTAAGTGAAGAGAGAAACAATTTGTCTACTAAATCAATTGCATAAGAATGAGAAGTGAGAAGAATTTTTTGACAAATAATTTGCAACTGACAAAATGTCATTTTAAAAAGCCCCACACTTGTCTTTCCTTTAATGGCAGCAAATTTTAGAAGAGAGTGTAGAATACATTTGATACCATGTGAAGATATGTTCTTCTGTTTCTCTTCAGAAATAAAAATTGGTTTGCTTCACAATTTTACTTGAGGGGGAAAAAGGGGGGAAAGAGTACTGGTTTCGTTTGGGATATAGAGTTTATTTTCTGCACAGTAGCTGATGTGGATCTATGTTTTGGATTGCTGCTGGAAACAGTGTTGATTACAAGAAAGGCAAAAATAATATCACCTGAACTACAAGAGGAGACAGATTGTGACCAGTAAAGCCATTCTTCAAGAGTAATATGGTGAGAGAGTATGAAGTTCCATGTGATAATTGCACAATTTGCAATAAATTCAAAGATCGTTTTTCATTATGTTTTATTTTAAGCACTTAGCTTAGTTACTACTGTAATGTGAATCATGCCTTTAGTTAGGTTATGTGATAAAAGGGATTCTAGAAAAAAAAAAAAAAGGAGTACAGAGGAACAATGTCAGGTGGGGTAGCTGAATAATGCCCTCATCTGGCTGCTATGAACCCCACCACAAGAGTAGCCCAGCTCAGTATGTCATCAACCCATAAAAACCATATCTCCCCATACAAGAAAAAAGGACCTTGCACTTATTCTTCTTGAACTTCATTAAATTCTTATGAAAGAGGGTGAAGTGAGAGAAAGATGGGTTGCAGTGTGTGGGGGGGGGGGGGT
>VZTJ01002637.1:99051-114478 GCA_013397795.1 Orthonyx spaldingii | reverse complement strand
TGTGGGTGGGGGGGGGGGGGGGGTTAGGGAGGAAGAGAGGGAGGGAGGAAGTGGAGCTGAAGCCTTGGGGGATCTTATGTCCAGTCATCAGAAAGTGGGAAGATTGGGAGGGCAGCTAGGCAGACTACTGGGCAGACTGAAGATCTGAGCCAAGCTACTCCACAGAGAATTCCACACCTTACTTATGTACATGTGTATGTGTATGTATTTCCCAGTAATGCAGCAACATCCTACTCAGCTAGAGAGGGGAGCAGGATGTGGCCACTGATGTAATTTTGTTTGTGCAATTGCTGAGGGTGTCCATCTGAGCTGATCTGTGTGGCTGGCCATGTATTTGTACCTACAAATAGGCACGGGGCTGCATCAACCTCATCTCCCTTGTATTTCTGAATTTTATAATCCCCTAACACTTTCCTTTCTAATCATAAAAGACTGGGCTCTGGAATTACTCCTAATTTAGACACATCCATTCATCACCTAAAATTGTATTTGATGAATTTTAGCCAAAAACTCATACGGCAAGATGATATATGTAAAATCAAAATCCAATTTCTTGCATCTGATTTTACGAGAAGACATTTAAAACATCAGGAATGGATATTTCCTGCCACCAAGAAAAAAAAATCTTGGACCTCTTTTAATACTTTTATATCTATTTCATTAATAGCCTTAGTTATTGCTCCTTCATTAAATTGATTTTTATTCCTCAAACTAAAAGATTTATACTTATTCTCTTTTTTTTAATGTAGGAATGAGGAATGATTAATTTTCTATAGCACCCACATTGCTAGTACAACAGATTTTAAAATTATAAACTTTTAATTTAATTGTCCTTGCTTTTGTACTTCTAAGTCAAATATGCAGTATTCCTGGAGTTTAGTATTTTATGTATTACACTAAGAGCGTTCAGGTCACATTCTCTTACGTTCTAAAAATTATCCAACATATCATAGAATCACAGACTTGTAGAACAGTTTGAGTTGGAAGGGACCTTTAAAGGTCATCTAGTATGTGTTTTTAGCAGATAACTGATACTCTAGGGGAAGTAGGTATTTACACCTTGATTGCAGTGTGTCACCTTTCGGCTTCAGTGAATTGCATAGCTCTAAATCTTTTAGATCGCATCATCTTGTGTAACGTCAACCCACATTGGCTTTTCTGCATGGCACAATGTAACATGATGGGAGGTGACACAGAAAATGTAATGCAGTATGACACATCAGAAATGTAAAGAGTGCTGCAATTGCATAGTTGGTGTCATTTTAGATAGGAGACTTCAAATCCAAAATGAATCTGGCAGACACTAATAGAGTGAAGGTTACAGTAACTACTGCATGCGTGAAACCATGAATTCTGCAGTTCATAGTATACAGGTTTAAAGTATGCAAAAAATTCATATATTGCAAAATGTTTTTTAATATTTAATGCTAGTATTACTTGTTTATTTTAATTCCTTTTCTAAACTATGGATTACCAAACCCAAAATTATTAAAAAGTACATGTGGTTGTTGTATGACATTATAAAAAATTTAAACAGCATCAGACAGTCAAATGCAACAGGTATGGATGGAAAACTAGCACCTAATTATCCCACAAAACACTTTTAAATACTGAACTCATTACAAGTTAATTTTTTGAACATTCCAATGGAATTTCCACCAGATAAATCTGCTGCACAAGTCAGAAAGTCTAAGAAATTTTTCACAAGACAATTTTTTCTGTACTCTTCAGACTGTGGTCTAATTTTACATAAAAAATGCAGTGCAATACTACTTGATTAGATTTTTAGATAATTTTTTTAAATTAAATTTTTAAGAATTAAAAGCATAGAAAGACCAATTAAAAAAGAGAGTAGACATAAGAGTACAACATATCTTGTTCTGTAAATATCAGATGACTGTGAAATGAAATGAGAATTTTCTAAAGTTTTGTTTCACTGTGTTTTCCAGAGAAGCTGTGGATGCCCCATTCCTGGAAGTGTTCATGATCAAGTTTGACAGGGCCCTGAGCAACATGGTCTAGTTGAAGAAGTCTCTGTCAATGAAAGGTGTTTGGAACTAGATAGTCTCTAAGGTCCCTTCTAATCCAAATCATTCCATGATTCTATGAATCCTGTCTCATCAAATCATTTTTACATCTGAGGCTCATTGTCTTGTTCTCCTAGGAGGTCCTTTTCTTTTCTTTTTNAGGTCCTTTTTTTTTTTTTTTTTTTTTTTTTTTATTTTGCTTTATTTCTTTTCATGTGCCAACATGTGTTCTGCCATGTGTTAGCTATTCTTATGATTCAGCTATTTTACAGGGGAGGAAGTAATTAGTTTTCCTTAAAGATTGAAAGTACCTTTATCTATTATAGAACTCTCAAATTTTCTCATAATCTGTTCTCCAGAAGAGGAGAACATTTCTAAATGTCTATAGATGTTCATTTTCTTCAGTGAAAGAAAAATTAAATCATCTATTATTGGACTGTATAAAAAGACTAAGTGGGAAATGCAATATTTTTAAAAATCTGAAGTATGGGAGAGGAAAGGTTGGCATGTGGGACAGGAATTCTTTACAGTTATACGTAGTATTTGAAATGAGATAAACAACCATAGCCTCAGAAAGTCTCTTGTGCAGGACAGCAACTCATGGGATATCACAATGTCTACTTTTCTGTTAGGAAAATGGGAAGGAGAAAAAAGAAATAATAACTAAACCACCATGCTGCACAATAGAGTCAAAAAACAGGGTGCAACAGACAGGGGTGATACACTGTAGCTGATAAGACACAGAGAAGTTTAATTTCTTTTTTGTACTATGTAGTTTTAGCCCTTCAGCAAAAGATCTTTTAAGTGATAACTACTACCCTCCTCTAATGATTCTTTCTTTGCTGAGACATAATTTTTTTGCTGTCTTTTCTCCAGTAGTGTAGCAGGATAACTTACAGGGAATTTTTTGTTGTGTTTTCCTTCTATCTGTTAAAGTTTTTTGCCAATATTTCAATGGCAAAGAGAAGTGTGTCAACGTTTCGGAGGAAGAAGAAAATCAACTTTCCTGCCAGATTCACCAGCAGTGATTTATTCCCCTGTGCAGTTTTTGCAGTTCCCATTGTTTCCCATTAAGTTAGAGTAACATGTAATTTTTGCAAAATCACGTGCAATGTTTCCTGGTGAACGCTATTTGCCATCATCATTTTGACAGAGTCAATACCATGATGTGTTATAGATGAGATCAGACAAAACATCAAAGATAAATTGCAGGGCACAGTCTCACTCAGTAGCAGACTGTCTGAAGATGGTGACGGTCAGTCAACAGTTTAACATCACTCACTCAAAGAAGAGTATTAGCAAGCTCATGGTTCCTTGCAGGTCCTACTTGTGGCATGCCATCAGCTTCTTGCCTAAGGCTCTATACTGAATATTTTTAGATCATTACTACATTAGAGGCTCAACGCATTCTTTTGCAAAGTAGTGACTCAGCAATCACATCCTACCTATTTGTAGAATCAAGATGTAAGAGAGAAGGTGGTTGTGTGATTTCATGTGCCCCTGTGGTAGTATCTTATCCTAAGGATATTGATTATCTTAGACATTATCCACAATATTCTCTTCAATTACTTCTGTAGTGGCAAGTAATTTGCTGTCCCTTACAGTAGGTAGGGTAAGAAGATGAATCAGTAAATTTTAGTTGCTTCTACATATTGATTGTTAAGCTTCTGTTAATTTATTAATGTAGGGCTCAGTTCTGTGTTTATTTGTATATGGCATAGCTTTTCTTTTTCAGCTGTACTAAAGTTCTTTACAACCATTTAAGGACAAAATTAAACATGATGTTCTGCAGACTGTGGTCACATTTTGTCACATTTTTGTGGGACTTTTTTCTCTGTTTGGATATTACCTGTTTCTGTGGTTTCTGGCCATGCAATTTAGTCTTGACCTGTCTTTCATGTCCAGTTAATATGTCCATTCATCTCTTTCAAACAGTATTTCTGAGTATAGAAACTGCTTTTACAGAGTAAAGCAAAGGACGAGATGCCTTTATCAGTATTTCTAGCCAATTTCCAAATCATATTGCTTTAGTTACAAGTAAGACTGATTTAAACACATCAGGCTCTTGGTAAAAAAAGGAAATAAAGGTTATTTTAGGAAACAAGGAAGCATTATCATCCACAGTGTGGTTTTTGATATTCATAGCATAATATGCCTATTCTCCAGTATCTGTAGAACACTCCAAGCAGTGGGGTCAAACAGTGTCAGTATGTGTCTTGGCTCTCCAGGAGCCATAGCATTGTAAGATTTCATCCCTGTCTAAATTTAACTTTGCTGAGTTTCTTCCTATTTTGTTCACTTCTCTGAGTCATGAATAAAGAATCATGTTATTCTTGTCATTTCTTTACACATATGATTTCTCTTATTCTTTTTTTTTTCAGTTAACCTTAAGCATGTACAGTAACACACACAAATACACATGCTGTGCATGATTTTTTTGTCTAAATTGTGCCAGATCACTGGCCTTAGGATACCAAGTGACAGAAAAACTGTTACAGGTAAGGCTGCACTTTTGTAGCAGTGAATTTTCTTTCCATTTCCCAGAGCTTTTCAAGTGATGCTCAGTGACAGGACAAAACACACAGGGTACAAACAGAAACACAAACTGAACATCAGGAAACATTTTTTACTGTAAGGTTGACAAGATTGGCACAGGTTGCTCAGAGAAGTTGTGGAATCTCCCTCATTGGAACTATTCAAAAGTTATTTGGATGTGGTTCTGGACAACCAGTTCTAGGTGGCCCTGCCTGAGCAGGGCTTTTGGACAAGATGACTTCCAGAGGTCACTTTCAATCTCAATAATTCTGTAATTCTCTGATATCCAGTGATGTGAAATAACCATGATGAGTTATTACTGAAAAACTGAATTGTGTTCTGGTTATCAATGGTGCCTAGGGAGGTATTATTCCATCCTAAAGTGAAACTCTAACATTTGGTCAAACACTTCCTTCAGTCCTAGAGTTTATAGGTCTACATGTGATTTAGCCTCTCTAGGCTCCCTTTACAACTCAGTGGACAGAAAGAGGCACCTTTTAAATGGAGATAAGTTTGCCCTTTGATAGATGTGTAGCTTTAGTGCATAATTCACCTTAGCCTAAAATACCAGTCTCTCCATCGACTGTAAAGGAAACCTACTAAGAGTCCCTTGGATGTAGGTATCTCCTACCAAATCAAACTTGTTTAGATAAATGTGCCTCTAAGTTACTGTAACTGTGCAAACATAATTTTAGTGATTTTTGGCTGAAAATATTCCTGCTGTGTATTGGTGAATGAAAATGGTCTGTATGAAGGAAAAATGCTCATTTTCATGCTTGCATATATTCAAGATATGAAACAACTGAGGCATCTCTCAAAGAAACAGTCATGACAGTCATTATATTTATATATCAAAGATTGTGTGCAGTGGTATGGCAGAAACGATTTTTAAGATTTTTTTTTTTTTAATGATTCCAAGCTGATAAGTCAGAAGGCAGATATGAATGGAAAAATTGAGTTATCTCAACTCTAGTCTTCCTTGCTTTGAGAACAGTCTATACCATTGAATTAATATATGGATTCCTGACACAAACTAGAAAAAAAAAAACCTGAAACAAATTGCAAAGTCGACTCCTATTGTTTGAACATGCTTTTGGCACGTTAGTATTAGCTTGGCTGTGGAAACTCAGGAATGTGCTGTGAAACTTTTATATGAATAAAAAAATTAAATATTATTCAATAAAACCAAAATAAAGTTTTGTACATCTGATAGGATTCAGAATAACAAATGTTTATTTATTCATTACTAGGCATTATTTGTATCCCTTGAAATAATTTAAAAGCATCCTTTGGTTCCTTTCATTGACTACCATTGACAGATATATTTTTCTTCAAATATGTAATTTTATGTATTCACTGAAAATAGTTAAGATTATGTTGCTTATAAGTACTTCGTGCACCTTAGGGAAGGTGCTGGACATGAGAGCTGAAGGGGTGGCCTCTGTGAGGAGAAATAGGGTCTGTCCTGTGCTGGACACAGTTTGTTTCAGTCATCTTCAAAGGACCAGCAGGGTGCTGCTGGGACCCTCAGCAGAGATGGTCATGCCTCGGGGAAGCAGCTAAATGTTTTTTGTGTTGTTTTTATTTTCTAATGTTCTCTTCTGGTTTTTATTGAACTGAAAGCACTTGCAATTATTTTCATTAGTCATCATTTCAGTTTTACACCATGACATTACTCACTGTGACAAGTACTGTACGAATATCAGGCTACATTGTTCTACTAGTTATAGCTTTGTTGACTACTGATCACCACACTTAAATCACTGGGTTACAACAGAAAAAAACTGAAATAAAAGGTTTGTCTTTATCTCTTGGTGCATATAAGCTAAGAATTAGACTTATAGCAAGACTAATAATTAAAAATATATTCCAAAAAAATTGCATTTATAATATTCTCACCCAGCTGGCAACTGGCTGATGCACACTCCACATCCAATAAACCTAAGAAAATTCCCACAATAATGGTCAAGATTCCTCAAAAAAACCCAGACATGTCTTTAAGAAAAAAAATAAGTCAATTGAAATACTTAATCAACTTCTGACAATTTTAAGGCTGTTTCAGGTTATAAAAATAAGCATCTCTAAATATTTGCAAACACTAAATGACAAAACTATGTGTTGTAACAAAGCAGAAGTCTTACATGAAGCATCTTGCAAAGGTGTTTATTAGTGGGAGGGTGTGGTGGGAGAGTCTTTAATGGAATGGTGGAAAACATTTTTTTCATTATAGCAGCCAAGCTTCATTCAATTCAGAGACAGCTGCAGTCTTTTGTCCTAATGAAAATAAATGCAGATCTTGCAGTCTCCATCAGTTAGTGCATATTTTGGGGATGTTGTAGATGATTACTCTCTGACAGTCCCTTTTCAAGCACACTACTCATTCAAGTTTTCATAAAATAATAATCTATGCACCATTATAAACATACAGCTGAAAATTGTTTAATGTTTTGGGTTGCTGTGTAGAAGATTTATAGAATCATGGAATCATAGAATGGTTTGGGTTGTAAAGGAATTCAAAAGACATCTAGTTCAACCACCTGCCATGGACAGGGACACCTCCAACTAGATAGGGTTGTTCAGAGCCCTTTCCAATCCGATCTTAAGCGTTTCCAGGGATGGGGTAGCTACCACCTCTCTGGAAAACCTGTTTCAGTGTTTGAACACCCTTACTGGTAATTATTCCTTTATCTAGTTTAAATCTCCCCTCTTCTAGTTTAAAATAATTACCCCTTGTCCTATTCCAATGGGCCCTACTAAAAAAGTTGTCCCCATCTTTCCTATAATCCTTCCTCAAGTCTTCTGGGAGTCTTCTCTTTTTCAGACTGAACAATTCCAACTCTCTTCACCTATCTTCACAGGAGAGGTGTTTCAACCCTTTCATCACTTTTGTCTCCCTCCTCTGGACCTGCTCCAACAGGTCCATGTGTTTCTTGTACTGAAAGCACCAGAGCTGGATGCTGTACTCTGTGTTGGGTCTCACCAGAGTGGAGTGGAGGGGCAGAATCACCTCCCTTAACCTACCAGCTATGTTTCTTTTGATGCAGCCTAGCATACAGATGACTTTTCGGGCTGAAAGCACACATTGATGGCTCATGTCCAGTTTTTCCTCCACCAGTACCACCACTAATGTAAATAAAAGCAGGTTAAGCAAGTTTAACTTTAAAGTCTTCCAAACCAGAATATTTTGTACTTTCATGCATCCAATACTCTTTTCTATATATTTTTGATGGACTAAATATTTGTATTTCCATTTTCTTTCCTGAGCAAAGTTGACTTTTTTTCTTAGGTTTATTTCATTTTTCATGTTTCCTTTAGCCACACTCATGCCATTTTTCTGGCTCAAACATTTGTTACTGAACATAAGCAGAGCAATTTAGATAAAATATGAACTTACCTACTGCATGGATACTTAAACGTAAAGAACAAGCAAAACCCTGCACTTCAAATTCTCTGCTAATTGCTAAGATAAATATGGAAAAGTCTGCCATTTCTGTCCTTAACACAATTAATTGTGAATGACTTTCAAATTGTTGTGAAGTTTTAGATTAATAAAAATAAATTTTAAAAGCTGTCTTTTTCACTTGTGACTTTTTATATTTTAGAATCTGAAACTGTGACAATACTAGGAGGCATTAAAGTACACAATGCAAAATGAAGCAAAATGCAATTGCCATACCTTCTTTTCCTGATCAATGTCTATTATAAAGTTCTTTTTATTTCACAAAGTATTTCTTTAAAAAGGCACTCAAAACACAATGAAGCATAAAATTATTTATGTAGAACACAGTAAAACCAGAAATAATCCTCAGGGTACACCTGAAAAAATCAGTTCAGAGAAAAAATCAGTGCAGAGACACTTTTTCTATATTCCCATATTGCAAGGGAGTTAAGTGGAGGGTCTTAGGAAAAGTTCTTATACTACTCATCTGAGAAAGTGTTATTCTCTATAGTTTATGTGTTATCACAGTGCCCTACATAAACACTATTAAAGGCAGTTTTTTCCTTCAGTTCTGCCTTCAACTGATTTTCATATGGTCTCATTCTTCTCATAATTGCCAATTCCTTTCAATTTGTAGAAGTCTAAATGAAATATAAGCAGAAATGTAGGATTTATTTGGGTTCTTGTTAAGTGGTGCAACAAATATTTCCTTGAAAATATGCTGAACTTGCACTACATGTCTTAGATTACTTCTTGTCTACTGAGGTAATCCGGAGAGTAGGGCGAGATGAGTGTTTATACTTTGGATTAGCTGATTCCAACATAATCTAGAGAGGGTGTATGATGCATAGATTCACACCTTCCTTGTTTGCTACAGTGCAGTACAAAATCTATTTCTTAAAGGACATTGTTGTTCTACTTTCCCTATTATCTCTGTTATCACTTACTTTCAATAATGTCGACAATCTGTGCTGCCACTGCTCAGTGCTACACACAATGAGGCCACTCCTGGTGAGAAGGACCTTCTGCTATCAAAGAGATGTTTAGTTCAAACTGTAAGCATTGACATTTTACATAAGCACAACTGATTGGTCAAATAATTTTAGTGCTCAGGGAGCCAAAAAAAGGTCAGAGAAAACTCTGACTGTTTAATGATGACTGTTACTTTATCTGTTACAGACAAGCAGGACATTTGTAAGGGGATAGAAGTAGTTACTATATTATAGAAGATTTCTAATTCCTGATGATATTTGGATAAAAAAATAAAAGGCAATCATAACAGTGGGGGTTTTTCAGTCAAACTGTAAAACATATTTGGAAGGGAAGAAAATAATTGATAGTGGGCAGTTTATTGAACATTTCAGCACACAGACATTCATTGTGGCTGTCCAGTCCCACTTTATAAGCTCATGAACAATAGCAATATTAGTTCAGGTGATAAGGTAAATTAGGTAGGATATATTTTATTACCTGAGATCAGGAAAGAAACCATTGCTCATGTATTGAAATGAAGGCTATGGTAATTTATGTGTAATTAGACATGAACAAATTACAGACAGGACCTTTCTGAATGAAAATTTTAAGCCCATCTTCATTCCTTTTGGGGTTGTTAATAACATGGAAAAGTCTGACATCTTAAAATAAACTCTTCTTTTGTTAAGATGAAAGAAAATTATCTTGAACCCAGCATTAAAAAATCATGATTTGTTGCCTTTACAAATTTTTTGCTACTGCAACAGAAATTCCTTTCTGTAAGGTATGAGGATCTTGGACCTGTGACTGCTGTTTGATTGCCCAGGCTTTGTGGTTAATGCTTTTGGTTTTTTAGCTCCTCCCACATAGCATTTACCTCTTCAAAGTACTTTTTTCTTTTCAGACACTGATCCACCCATTCTTCATCAGTGCTCTGTTATCACTCACCCTATTTCCTGTGAGAGTACTATGTGTCTATGCAATTGAAAGTCAGCTGAAGGGAGATTTTGGTTACTGGTATACTTTTGGCATTGTGTTCCATAATACCAACTCAGTGTTTCCTAAGAATTATGTAGCCTAAACTTTTCTACTCCAAATGCCCATGAAATGAGGTCAAAAATATGGCTGACCAGCTAATTGCATTCAACTGTTCCTCTTAGCAGCTCACATATACAAGTTTCAAAAATAGTTACACATAATAATGAATTATTTCAGAAAAAAGGGAAACTAAATTGGATTATATTAATCCTGTAACAAATACAGTAAAGTGACTACATTTTCTGTTAAGTGATCCTTCTATATTGTTTTCGTCATAGTTTCCCTTGGAACCAAAGTAATAAAGAGGTTAAAAGCTCTTAATAGCTCCTAAAGCTATTAAACCAGATATTTTCACATGGATCTACATACAGAACAACCATTGAGTAACAGATCTCCATCTCTTGTATGCAAAGACTGAGAGATAATCACCTGAAGTACACTGTCTTTCACTTCCAAAGTTTCAGTGGACACTTTCCAAGGGCATGGACCTTTTCCATAAGATGGCAAGAGTCAGCTGTCAGCCAGTACAACTGACAAAAAATACATATGTTTATATATAATATGTTGGGGTTTTTTTTCAATGGTTCTCATTTCAGATAATTGTGACAACCGAGTAAAAAAATGATGAAAGCTTATTATTTTGTTCCTTAAGAAAATGTTGGTCATAGGAATGGACAATGTTGTCTTTTAAATGACGAATACATACCTGTAATGTGACCAAGATCAGGTGAAAAATGAAAGGTATTTATGGGTCAGGAAAAAGGACAATCTCCCTCCACAATAGCTCTTCCCTCTACTATTAAACCTTTGAAGAATCTTAGGAAAGATGCTTTCTTTAGCATATTTTGCTAAAAGCAATCATATTGAAAAATAAAAGAAGTTTCTTGCTGAATTCAACTGCATATATTTAACATATGCTGACATCTGCATGAAAATTTCAGCATTCTTAAGAAATGAAATAAAGGAAAGGTCACAGAAGACCATTTCAATTCAATTACAATTTTTGACAAATTAGTGTTTTCTTTGATTCATGTATTGGCGTGTCAATAAAAACCTCAAAACAGAAAATAGTTTTAAAGTACTATTTTGGAAATCATATATGTAATGGCATGCAAATGACTAGTCTGAATGATTTGTCTTCATTTTCTGAGTCTTCTTTTGAGATCCACACCTTTCAATTTAAAATCTCAATCTGCTATATCTGAGATGATTTGAGAACAGTAATGCATTACCTAGATAGACAAAGACTATTTTGAATGTAGTCTATTTAATTCCCATAAAATTATCCCTGCAAAACCTGCTTATAAGAGAAAATAGCTGTGTTTTTCTTTCTCTGGAATTTAGCCTCAGGAGTTTGGCATAGCTGCTGGAGATTTCGTATATTCCAATTTATAAAACGTAACAAATTTATGTCTGGTTCCCCTACTTTCAGTGGAATTTCATGTTGAGAATATAATTTAATTTTTCCTTTACAAACTTAGAAAAGGTAAAAATGCTGATCTACTGAAAAACTCTGAGCTTCATAACTTTATTCTGTTTTAGTGAAGGTAGTAACATTATCACTATCCCACATTTGAAATGAAAATGCATTAGAAAATCTTCTTTCCTACAAGAATATGATTTTATTCCCAGTAGTTAAAATATAATTATCAAATAAAGCTTGGCTTGTTGTTGCATTTGGGAATGATATTTGCTGTATTTTTATTACCTCTGTAATTTTCAAAATGTTAATGTATGCATACAGTTGCAGATGAAATTTATTAAGTTAATTATCTTTCCAGTTATTTTACAGTAAAATTTACATTTTACTTTTTCTACTGGATTTTCCTGTGATAGTTAATTATGTCATTGGTAGATGTGACCTTGCTCCTTAGCACAGAGGGGGATATATATTTATTCACAGAAACAGGTTTTTACATCCTAAATTAGATAAAAGTCATTCTGACAGTATAGACTACTACATTTCGTCTTAGAGATGTGGCATTATCTCAGTAATATCATGCAAATACCAAACAAATTAAACAGTGCTATAAAGCAGGAGAAAAAAATGGGAAAAAAAATCAGGATAATGTGAAAGAATTTCAGACCCTATATTGTTCCGCAACTGTTTGATAAATTGTCTAGATGATATTAGCTGCAAATACCATTGTAAAAGCTGGCAGTGCAGAATAACAGTAATATTGCTATTTTCAAGATATAAACTGTTTTAACTCAAGCAGGCACCAAAAGCTTGAGTTTGGTTAATGCCTGCTTTTGTAATTTCTTTCTGTAACGATGATTAGTGAAGAAATTCTGACTCTGGGCTTTTTGTGATTACATTTGAGTGATGGAACTGTGAAAGTATGTTTAGACTTTATGCAATGACAGCTACATTTACTGTAGTTTTAAAATAAATTAGTAGTATTGCAAATGAAAAAAAAAAATCTTTGAATTATTATTGTTTAAATGCATTACTGAACTATAATTAGTATATGCATGGGACATAGTTTTAGATTACTTAAATTTTATGTCACAGGATAATTGTTACACAAAAGTAGTTTTAATTATGTCATTAAGAACTCCGATAACAGAAACACAGAATGATTTAGTTTGAAAAAGACCTTTAAGATCATCATGTCCAACCTTTGACTGAATACCACTTTGTCAGCTAAGCACCATGTCCAGTTGTTTCTTCAACACTTTCAGGAATGGTGACTCTACCACCTCTCTGGACAGTCTGTTCCAATGCCTGACCACCCCTGCAGTGAAAAAATTCTTCTTGATGTCCAACCTGAATCTTCCCTGCTGCAGCTTGAGTCTATGTCCTCATGTCCAGTTGCTGGTTGCCTGGGAGAAGAGGTCAACATTACCTGGCTACAATCTCCTTTCAGGCAGTTGTAGAGAGTGATATGGTTTCCCCTCAGCCTTCTCTTCTCCAGGCTAAACAACTCCAGCTTCTTCAGCCACTCCTTATAGGACTTACTCTCTAGACCCTTCACCAGCTACACTGACCTTCTCTGGAAACTCTTCATCATTTCAAGATTTTTTTTGAAAAAAATCTGAACACAGTACTGGACACAGTACTCGAGGTGCAGCCTCACCAGTGTAAATAATAAGCAATGACAGTATGAAATCCTAATTANAGAGAGTGATATGGTTTCCCCTCAGCCTTCTCTTCTCCAGGCTAAACAACTCCAGCTTCTTCAGCCACTCCTTATAGGACTTACTCTCTAGACCCTTCACCAGCTACACTGACCTTCTCTGGAAACTCTTCATCATTTCAAGATTTTTTTTGAAAAAAATCTGAACACAGTACTGGACACAGTACTCGAGGTGCAGCCTCACCAGTGTAAATAATAAGCAATGACAGTATGAAATCCTAATTAAAAATAAATAAATAAAATAAATAAATAAAATAAATAAATAAATAAATAAATAAAATGGGCATCAGACAGTTTTTACAAACCACATACCAACCATTCTCTGGTTTTGGTCCATCAGGCTCTCCAGTCTTTCCATAAGAGGAGTCATAATAACTGACTTCTATGAGCATCTTCTCTTCCCAAATCTCTAACCTCTCTTTTACGTTGTCAGGGACTGGAACCATTCCCCTCACTGTATGAACTGATATGTAAAGAGGTTGTCTACACATGGAAGCAATGGATTATGTATGGATACACTGTCAGCAATTTGTTAAACCCTCCCAAATCTTCCAAAATAAACATCCTTCAAATTGTTTTCAATTTTGTTCAGCCTTTCTTTTATCCTTCAAAAACTATGCTTGTTGGATAGGTAAGTTAGCAATAGAAAAATACTCCATGGCAGCTTGGAGAGATTAAAAGCATTGGAAGGATGGCAGAGACAGAAAGGCTTTTGGAAGCAACCCACTAGGGTTCTATATATTCAAATAAGTTTGTTCCCTGACAGTTCACAAATTCTATTGCCTAACTTTCACATTTAGCACATTTCCAAGTATTATTCTGAAATAAACACTACCATTTCCTTTGAAACAAAATCCAGGTGAAGTCTTAAATATTGTTTACCCCAAATACTTGTCCTTTTCAGCAATAAGGAGGAGTCTGTACTAGTTTTCTCTCTCTGTGATGAACCTACGTGGTTCTCTATGAAACCTCAGCAAGAATTGTATCTCAAATCTCTGTGTTAAGAGTGTGTGCTCTCATACATATCCCAAAAAGGACATATTCTTAAGGTTTGTTCCAAAATATGTCTCTGAGAGTTGAATCCTTCTCTCATTTTAAGCAACTATGAAGTTTAAAAACAATTAACGGTGTACCACAAGTCAAAGTGACTTCACATTTGGTTCTGGGCTTGACTTCTTCACAAACTCACAGAAAAAATTATATGACTTATGTCTGACTGCATTTTGCAGTAAGAACTAAACAAAACTGGTGGAAACTCTCTCAGAAGTGAGGTGGGGGTGCTGCAATTTATAGTAATGACAAATACATCCCTGGAAAAGGATTGGGTTAAACCCAGCTTTATCACTGTGGAATAACAGCTCACTACCTATCAAAAGGACTTCTGAACTGGACAGAGATGCTTCTGTGAGTAATAAACTAGTTTGTTCTGTTTTCAGGTCCTATCATCTGAAATATTTTTGCTCAGCATCTGTTGTTGTAGTCCTTCACACAGAAAAAAATAGTTTGGTGAAAGTAACACAAATGACAGTGCAAAAACTCATACTTTTTAATTCTGAAAGACTGCACTTGATTTCTCAAATATTGTTTAATTTACATTTCAAAAAGTGTTTTTGAAAGATAAGAAATATTCCAGGAAAAACAAGTAACTTCTCTGAAATTATGAAAATAACATATTATGATGTTAACTGACAGGTAAAAACATTTTTAATCAGGAGCAGAGAGAGATTGCCAACTCATTCCCATTAATGAACCCATTTTACATCCTTTTAAAGTTATTATTAAAACATAATCTGTTATTATATGATAGATTTGGTATTCATATGTCTTTTAAATTCTATTGGTCATAAAATGAGAGATTTTCATAATATGTAACTTTCAACATGAGCAGTGTGACACCTATAGCTGAGGTCACAGGGTCTATTTAAGACATTAGTTCTACTTTAAAAAGAATTATACCTAGAAATTTCTGTTTCAATACAATATAAAGTTATGTATTCATCAATAAATATACTTAACTTAGGGTTAAAGAATCTTGCCTGGCAAGTCTGAACCTTCTAAAAGAGTATGTGTTAGATAGTCAGGATTCAACTTCCAACTAGCATTTTATTGTTGCAGACAGGACTAGACCATGAGTTCTCCAATTTATAGGAAAAAGAAGAAAAAGAGAAGAAAAAAAAGGAAAGAGAAAGAGAAAGAGAAAGAGAAAGAGAAAGAGAAAGAGAAAGAGAAAGAGAAAGAGAAAGAGAAAGAGAAAGAGAAAGAGAAAGAGAAAGAGA
>VZTJ01002637.1:38319-98533 GCA_013397795.1 Orthonyx spaldingii | reverse complement strand
AGAAAAGAAAAGAAAAGAAAAGAAAAGAAAAGAAAAGAAAAAACAAAAGAAAAGAAAACAAAACAAAAAACATAACAAAAAACAAAACAAAAGAAGAGGTGCAAAGTGCTGTCATGTGGCTCCCTTAAAGTTTTAAAATGTCACACAAAATATAAAGGCTTTTGAAGTTCCCACACAGAATATCAGCTCATGCTCAAAAATATCAACATATCTTTTTAAAAGTCATTAGGATAATTTAAACAAAAGTTCATTTACAGTTTGGTCATAAATACTTATTACATAAAATAATTGCTAGATGCAATAATATTATTAAATTTTCATTTCTCTAAATGACTTACAAACATATTAATAGCCTTTAAGGGAATGGTTATATGAAACACTGTGCTAAAGCAATATGCATGTTTTCTTAAGAGCATATGTGCCTGCTAGACTTAATATATGATTTTAAGTTATGAAGTGTACTACAGAGTGCCATGTAATTTGATAAATATAAAGAATTATGTACACGAAACTGCACACACAGTATAAGTAATTTCCCTGAGGATACCGGTGACATAATGATAAACCTCAAGAACTCTGCTCAAATGATTTGTTAATGTCACAAGTAGTCCCAAATGGAATAACAGTTTCTTATGTACATACAAGTGTATGCAATTTTTATAAAATAAAGTAAAAGAAATCACTTTTTCTGATCAACTCAACTAGTTTAAAATTAAATGCAAGCAATATTTTCTCCTTGCTGTTCCCTCACACTGCACTCTTTTCTCCCCTTCTCCAGTCGACTTTTGTCACTTTCTCATTCCACTGCTTCTTCTGCTTCTTTTCCCCCTATTCTCTACCCATACTTCTCAATCCTCTTCAGCAAATAATATTTTCAATCAAATCTACTCATTGCCATGAATTTCCCTAGGGAAGGACATAAATCAGTAGCAGATTAGTCTTATTCAGAGTGTTCAATGCACTACTAATAAAACTATTGAATACTCACAAAAGGGAGATATTTTTTTGGAGAAGAAAGCATATTTAACAATATTTTCTAGGAACCTACCGGGGATAACTCCCACCCAAGACAAAAAATTGAGTAACTCTCTCTGGTATTGCTTTCCTTTCCATCAATTATTTCTTTTATAAGGCCTTACATATGAGAACAGATTTCTCTTCTCTTTTCTCTGTCTCCCAGAACCTGCAATTTAATATGTTTCCTTCCCTAACAGAAAACCAGCCACTACTTTAGAGTATTAAAGGAATAAGCTCAGAATTCACATTAAACAGGTTATTTTCCCCTCTCATGATCCATAACATGATGAAGCACCACACCTGAAATGAGTGTTCAATATTTGATTATTTGCTCTAAATTAAGAAGTAAGTACACTGCACAGTGTTTGAAATGAAATGCTGTTTGCTACTGAAAAATTTTTACTGCCTTTTTTGTTTAAATCTCAACCATCTGTCTGAATCAGAATGCAATTTAGAATATTACCCATGATATATATATACATTAGTCTTCTAAAAGGGTAGCATTGAAACATTAAAATATCCTTATGCAACAAACCTAAACTCTTACTGTACGAATCATATAATAAACATGTATGATGGATAGGTTCTCCTTACAGTTCTTTATCTTTAAATCTTATAAAACTTATTGAATCTCAGGTAAAATGTTCTGATTTTTTTAAAGATAAACCCCAGAACATATGTTTTGCATACATCCTGAGGACCATACGCAGTTTCTTCAGGTTTCATTCAGGATGTTAGAGATAGTAAGAGATAAAACAAAAAAAATGAAAAGATGAAATAGATATAGTTTCTGAGTTATGAAATGATACTAAAAGCCCTAGGACTCATCAGTTTGAAAAGAGGATGACTGAGAATAGGCAGGACTGAAGCTTACATAATCATGAAGGTAGATGTTAAGATGAGATAAAACTATTTTTCACCACATCTTGTAATGTCCTCTGAAGGACATTTGATGTAAGGAGAACAAAGTAAATTTAGAACACATAAAATGAATTTCTTATGTTATACAGCAAGCAGTAGTGAACTTCTGGAATTTTCTTTGTCACAGGCATATATGGTGTTAGATACCCCCATCAGATTCAGAAAGGGATCAAACAAATTTGTGGCCAACACGTTCCTAAACAAAAAGGCAGAGATTTCCCCTCTAATATTCCTACTACAACTGTGAATGCTCAACAAAGACAAAGAAAAGGGGGAAGAACACAAGAATGATCAGGTTCTTGTACTCCACCCAAGCAGTGTCACCTACTACAACCATCAGAGACTGAAAGTTGGGGTGGATGGTTTCTTTGTTTGATCCAAGTGTGCATGAGAAGAACCTGTTTAACATTTCTGTGTACTGTCTTGAAGCAATTTTTCTCATTTTATGAAGGGACATGCCAACTTCAAAAGCAACTTAAAATGTGATACAACTTTATAATTCCTTCTTAAGAAAACCTAGGAAGGAAAAAAAAGAAGTCATGGCCATTATGGAAGATGATTTTCTTGTTTGTTTGTTTTCCCTTTCAGTTTAGACAGAGAAGATCGACCAGAAAAATTACAAAGAGTGGCAGGTAAAGTCCAGCTTAGCTGAAGTAGTCTTATTCTGAAGGTTGGTTGTTGAAGACAAAATATTAGAAAACCATATAATGAAAAGCTCTAACTAAGCTCTGATTGAGAACTTTTTTTAGGTTCAGTCACATACCTTACCGTATCTGGAAATGCTATGTATTTTTAGTTATTTGGAAGGCAGTTCATCTTGGACAATTGTATCTTCTGAAATCTCTGAACTATTACTTTTTTCCAAAACAGTTTAAGATACATCTTTGGAATGAAAAGTTAGAGTTGCAATTGTTACTGTCCAAAAAAGTTTTAAGGTATAGAAAATGGGATTCTATAGTGAGAAGTGCTAACCAAACATTTCTTCATGCAACACCAGACTCTTTAAAAGATTTGTGGATACTGTAAGCATTCCTAAAGGCTTTTCTTATAGGCTTTTCAATATTAGCAAAACTTTATTTAACAAAAACCAGAATAATAAAATTGCCTTTATTTCAAAATTAGTTAAAAAAATAAAGAATCTTGAATGAATACCATAAAGACAAAATAAAACATGTGAATGAATAATTGAATTACTTAAAGAAATGCAGGTAAACATTAATGGAAAAAAAGATCAGTCTGAAAACGTTATTATCATCTAGGATTGAAAATGAAGATCTACACTAAATCCTCTTAAATTAATTCCAAGAAATCCATCTTAGTCTACATCGCAACATTGGAGAAAGCTAGTGCAACAAACTCAATAGACAGCAAGAGCAATATTTGCTTACTTCTTTAGATAAAAAAACCTGAGTTGTTCGGGAAACTGACTATACATACTTTCCTAGTTATAGAAGTTATAAAGATTTTCCATTTTACATAGCCTACATAATTAACTAAAATATAAATTCAAGAATATAGTAAATTATAACAAATTTTGCTTGCAAGCACATACACGGTTTTGTACCACATTTTAAAAAATAAAGCATTTATTTGGGAAATAAATTTAATATGAAGCATTTCTATGCCTTTAATGTTAGAAATGAGTAGGTTATATTTTTTCAGAAAATTAACTATGTGGGCAAGATGTTTTTCTTTAACTGTTTTTCAGTACATTTCTTCTAAACAATACAGTCCTAAATTTACCAACATTTTCAGTAGCCATGTGAAGACAAACATCAAAGGATGAACCATTTCTATGATATAAAAGGAAAGCTTTTGCCATCCAATCTATTATTTATTTTCAAAAAGATTATTGCCACTAGTCTGTGTGATATTTTCATTTATAATATTGTCATGTTTGAGGCCTGTTATCTACGAAGACCAAGAACTAGATTGAACAAAGATGTTGAATAGTGAAAAATAAATCTCATGTTAACATATCTTACAAAATATTTTATGCTATTGTGTGTAGTAAAGCTAACATGTTTCTATCAACTGAAACATTTTTTAACAGTTAATTGAACTTATTTTTTTCCAAATTATGATGAAACAGCAGGAAAACATGGGTATATTAATTTTTTTTTTCTTTCTGCTTTGTACTAATGTAATTTTTCTGAATAATCATTCAGGAAGAAAATGCTTACAGCAAAACAAACACCCATTAATTCATTCATTAATAAGCAGAATCACGTTTATTTATGTCTTTATTTATTATTCATTTCTAGATTACAGTGTTGAAAATCTCCATCGACCATCTACATTTTTATGAGAAAATAGTATATTTTTAACTTTTAAACTAACGTAGTTCTTTCAAATTACTTAACAGCCCAATGAAGCCTCACAAATCTTATGTTTTTATAGTGTTTTCCTCATGGATTTTTGGTACTTAGTAATTCTTACTGAATCTAAGAATAGAAGCACAGTGTTTCTACATGTTTTTTTATTTTTGTTTCTTTTCATTCAGTTGTTTGGAATTTGCAAAGGTATTTTCCATCTTCTACTTGTTCTGTTCATGCAGCTAACACACATGGAAGTGACTCAATACCACATAAATATCTGTTCTGACAAAATTGGCTAAATGAAAACATTTGTCATTCTGTGATTTGAAGGCAAAAATTACTGAGCCACCAGCAGACAAAATATACACACAAAAATTTTGAAAGAAAAGACATTTTAAAACTTCACCTTTTAGAAACTGAAATGGAAAAAAAAAAAAAGAAAGCATATTCTTATATTTGTTTTTTCATGCTAGATACCTTCAGACTGGGAGTAAGGAGAAAGCAGAATAATTTAAATTGCTCTGGAGGCACATGCATGAGTATTTAAAATCCACCAGAGAATATCCCCTTCAAAATTTAATTCATCTTCTTGAGTGTTATTGTTTGCTTTGGGAGCTCTACATTATTGGATTGCATGATATATATTTGAAGCTATATATTTCCCCATCTCTCCAGTGTATTCATATCTGAAGAGTCTGTGCATGAACTATTCTACCTAAAGGCACATATAACATTTACCTCAACAGGTCTTTTAAGTGAATGTCAAGAGTAGAGGAATCTGATTCAAGGATGCACAGAGCCAAGAACGCCTCTTTTTTGTTGCCTCCTAGTTGTTTTGACAGAGCCAAGTGAGAACATCTTGAAGAAAAAAAAAAGAGATCTTTAGACAATGAAAGTTTTTGAATACTTGAATCCTGACCAAGGAGGTATAAGGTCAGCTATAAAGAACTTGGTTTATTCGAACTATCAGGTTTGTTGATTTAACTCATTTGGGAAAGATGTAAAATTATTTTGTATATTACAGGTAATTATTTTGTCTAAAATCATTTGGTGATAAATCTAAGCAGCCCAATCCACTGATGGACAGATTTTATTCTCTATTATAAATATTTGTTGTATGTAAATTGATATGCACAAATGTTTTAAAATGCATAGAACCACATAAAGTTAAGCAGAAATATGTAGTCACTGAAAAGATATTATCATTCTATTGGCCAGATATCCATGGAATATGAGGAGGGTCAAGATCATATACTGTAAATCTGGATGCGGGTCTTCTAATTCCAGCTGTTTGCAATTTGTTCACATTTTCCTTGTCTGGTCACTCTGTAAGGTTTTCCATTCCTTGAGCAAGACTGGTAACTTCTGTTTATCACTTTTGAATGACTCAGTGGGAAATAGGGCAGTATGTTACAGCAATGGTTTTTGTCAGTTTGTTGGTTAATTTTATTATTTTTTTAAACAAAAAGGAATATATTTATCTGGATGAAGTGAGAAATCGTATGGTAATAAAAATAACATGAATGTTACTACTGTCATTAAATTAAGTAACATCTTCTGAAAATTTTGTTACATAATTTGTTTATACTTAATTGCCTGGAAATTCAGTCAGATTTCAATCAGATTATTTTAATGGTATTATTTTTTTTTCTTATAGAAATATATAGCAGGCATTCAATTAACTTTCTGGGTTTTTTTTTTTTTTTTTTTAATTTTCAAGTAATATCCAAAACTCTTTTCATTCATAGATATGTGTTTATACATTAGAGTCAACAGAAGATTAATCCATGCAATGAATTAAGTTCTGTGAACTTAGAAACTCCTGACCTACTCAGCTCAGATAGGGGAGGTGAAAGAAATCACTATGCCTAAAGCACTTTGAGAAGTGAATCAATCTTCTCAAATCCCCAAGTAGACTAGCAGAGTCACTCTGTCTAACCAGAAAATTGATCTTATGAGAAGATGAAATGAGTGTCTGATTGACAGGAAAGGGTTTGTACAGCTTCGCAAATGTCCTCAAGAAAGAAAGGCTAATGTGTAGATTTTTTTTTCGAGGCTGCCTTTCCGAAATGCTAGCAGGGGAAGAGAAATCCATAAAAGCACCTATACCCTCAGTATAATTCTAAACAGAGTCATAACTTTATCTGTCATAGATACCTTAAAGACAGACAATATTTCATTATGAAGGAGCACTAGCTTTATCTAGTATGTATTCTAATTTGAAAAACCTGTTCTAAGTTCCTATCTGCTGCTGATTTTTGCAAGACACATCACAGAGTAAGTTCATAATGAGTAATAGTGAGAAAAGCAAATATCAGCATCATAGATTTTGTGCCTAAATATGATCCAGTTTTATAACCATTTGCACCCTTATCAAATTTTAGATATGAAAAATGAATATATTGATACCTGTTGTGGTTGACAATAATGAACGTCCAGAGAAAATACTGGAACTTTAGAAATAAATATATATTTTTAATGAGACTGTCCAGCTTCCATGTGGTTCTTCAACATTTCTTGTGTCAAGAATAGAATGTTGGAGTTATTTTTGTGAAAGTCTTTTCTCAATGTTTAGGTCTGGAGATGACCATCAAAACTCACCATTTTAGACTCTAGACCGTGAAGTATTCTCAGGTAAATGAATGCACCTGTCTGTGATGTTCAGTGAAAGTTAATATTTCACTTTCCTGTGACTAAAAGAAACCCCAATCTATGTAGTACAGAACAGTTCCCTATTTGAAATTAAAAACAATGTGTCCAGGAAAACTGGTTCACTTTCTAGCACCAATTAAGAGGTTAAAAGTGCATCTTCCGTCTGTGGTGACAGATGTTTTGTACATACTGAGCTCCAGTAATCCCATGATATTTGAATAATTAATATATTGAACAATTTGTTTCACTGCAGCAGAGATAATAATGGGGCCCATAACCAGGAATACTATGAAGATTTTCCTCTTGCTAACTTAAAAATTTAAAACTTAAAAATCATATAAAAATAGATGCTGTTTTGTTAGATTGGCACTACAGTAAGAACAGTCACAGAAACTGTTCTTCAAGTTGTTTAGTGAGTCAGGACAGAATTTAAGCATATATTGTCCTAGACTGGAGCTACTTTTCTCCACAATGGACTGGAACATGGCAAGACGTTCCACTGAAAATGGCTGAAATGCATTTTGAAATGTTTAAATGAATTAGTCTATCTGGATAAATTTGCCATGGATAGCTATAAATTTGCCATTAGTTACCATTTTTTTTTCATACAATATTTGTAGCTATGAGATCTGAGGATATTGGCCAGACTTTTTCTGTAGATAGAAGCACTGTCTTATACAAGCCCTTGTAGTAGGGCTAGAAAGAAGTAGCTAAGACTCCAGAAAAACAATATTTTCTTCAGGATCTTTCAAATGAACTACCTTTGTAAGGTCTTCAAAAATATATTAACTTTTATGTACAAACTTGCTTATAAATATTCTAACAGGCAGCAGTTCTCAGCTATATTTTTAGACTGCAGACTCCAGTAACATCCATTCTATTTCTTAAGTCATGTAATGTCCCTTACAGAATGTGCTTTCATTTATTTCTAATAAAAGAATGCATTCTACACAATCGTCTTCCTACTGGTTGGTTACTTTGTTGTATTAACTAGGGATCTTCATTACATATATCATTATCTCTCAATGTCATGATAAAGAATACAACGTTCTGGGTTTTTGGTTTGGTTTGGTTTTAATTTGTTAAGAATTAGGTCCAGAAGCTCATCTCATCCATAGTTTAAAAATTAAATGGTGTGGAATTCTGTCTTTCAAATAAGAATTTATAACTGCTTTCTTTATATATGGCCCTAAATTTCTACATTTTTAAATAATTAAAATACTTTACCAACTTAAACTACTATATAGATATTTTTTAATTAATTGTAAGCATAGGACTACTAAGAGTCTTGTTTTGCTTTTTCTTTTCCTTGTTTCCCTGTTTGCCTATTTTGATTTGTTGGGTTTTTTTGTTTGTTTGTTTGTTTGCTTGTTTTTTTTTGTTTTTTTGTTTTGTTTTGTTTTGTTTTGTTTGTTTGCTTGTTTTACTTTTTATTCCCTTTCTTCTGTGTGTGTTTTGACTGCTTTGGCATTCTCAGCACAATATTCTACAGACACATGAGCTCAGTGGCTATTTCTGAAACTCCTACAAACAAATCCAGATTTGAATGCAACTCTCTGGGCACTGGATGCATAATTTAGCAATCATATTTTATATTTGCTGTAGCATGACCTTGACATCTGTGTGCATAAAGTTTGTTATATTTTGCACATATTGTAATATCTAGCAGTAGATGCTTATGAATTAATTTAATACTGAAGTCCTTGTAACCCTCTCTTTTTTTTTTCACTCTTAAATATATTAAAGATGATTCACTAGAGTGCTTTTATTATGGTCAAGAATTTAAAATCATAGAAATTTGTCTACTGTATATTGGATTTTTTCCCCTCAATGGATTATTTTTCTGTTTATTATCACTTTTTACCTTATGTAGGTATATTTTCTTTAAGGTTTTCTTTTCAAGTAGAGGGAGTATGAGCAGGCTAAACATTTGTGTGGGAATTGTTTTTCTTTTATATTCCTCCTTTCACCTGAAGAATTCGCCATAAGATGCACATGACTTTAGGATGACAAAGTGCAACTTGTAGTAGATCTTACCTAAATTAAAGCCAAGATTCACAAGAAATAAGTGAGGACAGAACAGAGGCCAAAGTCTTAATCTACAAAGGAGAAATATAGCTCACTTGACATGCAGTATCCTGCTTGGATGTCAACAGATGGTTTCAAACTGTAGCAAAGGTTGAATTTCTTTGACATTTGAAGCACAGTGGTCTTTAACATCTGCTGTCCCCTGATGTGTGCTTGACAGCTCATTTCAGCAAGGGATACACAACATCATATTGGCATTTTTTTCCAGCTTGTACAGCTGGGAATAACCTGGGCCACAAAGGATCATACCTTTTAAAGCATTTGGATACACCATTATATTTTCTATATTTTTCCACCTGTTTCAACAACTTCTAACATTTTAAATTAGAGGCCTGCTCTGACATAGAACACAATTTGTTTACTCAATAACATGCTAATTTCCATTGCTCCAAAATAGTTGAATAAATACTGATTTTCTTGTATAGATGTAAATCATTTAATAGTAAAGTACTCCAGCAATAATATTGATGGAAGTAAATAATTCTGGTAGGAAATATTGTTAATATACCATTTGTTGAACCATACATTTAATTCTATCCCATTGTTGCAGTAAATTTACCTTCTTTTTTTCTTATTTTCATATAAGTGAGAATCCAAGTAAAAGGGTTTCACAAAGGAGGGGTTAGGTTGCTTAAAGAATCACTACCAAAGGTGGCGGCAAAAAAGCACATTTTAAAATGAATTTGTGAAAGTGCAACTTTCACAGAGTTTGATGGCTGAAATCATTCTATTATTTAATCATAGGTGAGGCTAATAGGAAAACTGAGTGAGAATCAATTTCAAATTATTTACATGGAGACAGAGGATGTAAAATACTAAGGGACCAAAGGTTATTAATACTAAAACATATGGGTGCAGAAGGGTTTAGCAGCATTTAATCATTAAATAATTTAACATTTATAAAGTGATAAATGTTGCAACATCATTAAATTCCTTTCATTAGCTTTTCTGTTCTGAAGAATAAGTATTTTTCCCTTTGGCTAAATTTACTGGGTTTTATGACTATTATTATTTCTACTTTTCAGTGATCCTTTTTAAAGTAATTGGTGACTTTTTACAGAAGAAGCTGTACAAACACAGCCGACATAGAAACCCTTAACAGGTGAAGACAAATTTCTGGATTTTTTAGCTATTAAAAAAAAAAAAAAAAAAGGCATCAAGTCTTTAAAAATAGGTATAGTTTCTTTGTTCAGCTCAAGAATTAACACCTAATGTATTGAAATTATTTGTTGCAAGGCAAATTCATTGAAGAATTTTCATAAGAAATTGGCCATGGCAGAAAACTTGTCCCCTGTAGGTCTTTTGCTATACCTCTCACTCCTGTATCATTTGTCTTAGTCACCCTGGGTCATTTCACATGGCACTAAACATCAGTGTGAGTATAACTCAATTAAGCCAAAGGAACAACAAAAGGAGGATAAAAGTTAAAGAATCTTCCTGATAAGTGATTAAATTCAGTGGACACCCATCAAATCCAAGGGATATCTAGTAATACAAGGTGCATGACCAACCTTCTAGCCTTAACCATTACGTGATTTTTCAGAACACATTGATAACTACTGTAGTAAAATATACAGTGCCCTGAAATGTATGACCTTACAACTCTGAATTCTGCTGCTGGTAAAGTTCCTTGGGTATGCTTGATTTATTAGTAGAGACATACATCAAAGAGCCTATATGTTCAATCTGTAAATTTTTCTGATACTGTGTGGGTACAGACTAGCTGCATCATGTGCAATACATGAAACCTGTTTGGTATCTATTGCCTGCTGATAGTGGATACACACTCACTGCCAAGAGTTGCCATTCACTGCCATGGGCAGTGCAGACCCATGCATTAAGACAAAACTGCTATTCATGCTGACTGACATGCATGATCAATTTTTTAGTGCATGATGTTTAAAAAAAAATCTGATTTCAAAAAGTATTTGGTGTAAGACATAATAGAAACATCTGTTTTTGTCTGTATGGGATAAAAAAATGTAATTCAAACAATGTCATCTTCAATCCATGACTTCTTACTGGCTGCCATTGAACATACTGAATAGTTACCTAGTTTCTATGCAGATACCTTAGCAAATATAAAATATCAGCTCTTACATTCTCTCAGAAAGACTTTTAGAAGTAAAGTCAAATCAAGACCCTTATTTAGTCATATCAGGCTTGTTTATCTTTATGACTATCACATATATTTTTCAGGCATGCAATAAATCAGTTGTGCTGTCTTTGAGCTTATTGCATCCACATCAGAGTTTCTACCCTCAGGCTTTCAATCCTAGTTTATGCAGTTCTTTACCTGTATGAATAAGGTTCATGAACGGATGCACAGTGCATACTTCAATTTCCAAATAATTCCTTTTCTATAAACTATGTTTATAATGGTCAGGAATTTAAGATATGAATATCACAGAATTGTAAGTAAAAGTTTGAATCCATTTCATTAATTCCTAATTTTTTCAGGATGATAGACTGGCAAATTTTAGAAAAATTTACTTAGATGGTAAGTGCCTTAGAAGTAAGAAACAGCATCCATGTTAGAACATTTAAATACTGATGAGGCAGGACTACTTATTTCATATAAAGTATTTGAAGTTTTTTTCTGTAAAGAGCTAGAAAGCAAATCATTAACTACAAGATTAATTTAAAAAAAATGTAAAAAAACCCCTAAAATCTTTATATCAAAGAATTTAAGACCATTAAATGCCAAATAAAACCACTCTAGTTTGGAAACTGATATATTTTCCCCATGAGATCTTCTGTTTCTGCTGAAGACCAGTATATATACATAGGGAAATACTTATATGTAATCTACTGTTTATGCCTCAGGTACCTCCTGTGTTAGATCACCTTACATCATTGAGAGTACTCAGGCAATAAATGTTTCAGCTGCAAAATTTAAAAAAAAATCCAGTCTCTCTTCAGTAAAGAACTTCTTCACTGCACATTGCTTTCTGGGCATCTATGGGGCTGAATTTTCTCCCTAATGCATTCTTTTCCACACTAGTCTTAGAGTGCTAGAATGCTCCTATATTTTAATAGGAATGTGGTCAATTCATAAAAAATGTCACTTCATCAAAATAACATGTTGTCTGACTCATGTAACTTATTGAAGAGACAGGAACCTTTAATATTTCCAAATGTGATTTAAAAAATGCCGTCATTATAGGCACAAGGGACATAATACAATGAATCACATCACACATCTGGTAGATGCATTCAGAGTTGTTTGAAATTGTCAAATGGTTTCGATCTCAGACATAAATAGCTGTCTCCTGTGACGGGACTTTAGACAATTTAAATTTGTATGTCTTGCCATTATCTCTTAGTACCTAACATTTGAATTTGCAAAGTGGAATGAAGGAAATTCCTCTAATGCACATTTGCAACATTACAGGATGTGATTTCTCTGACATATATATGTCTCTGTTCAAGTAGATTTTTCAGAAATGGTGATATGATTTAATGAATTAATCTATTTTTAAAGTATTTTATTATCAACCACAAATTTCCATTTCCTATTGTCGTTTTTAACTTAAAAAATAAAAGTAGCTTTTCCTGTTGTTTGTTTAAACTGCATTACACTTGAGTTTCTGAAAATCTTGTAGGTTTTCCAAGATGTTGTGAATTGAAAATGTTAAATATTATTTCCTTCCTTTGAAGATTATTAATAATTGGAAATGATAGCACTTCTCTATCAAAATAGAATTACTTCACAGCTGAAAAGAAAAATTACCCATAAGACCTTTTTTATTTTTCCTTCAAAAGAAAGAGGAAAATTATAGTCCACTAAATTACCCTATATGATAATAGTTGCAGTAAAAACTACTCTCTAAATGATTGACAAAAATACCTGAGGTCACAGATAGGCACAGAACTAGTAAAATAAAAAGAGAAATTAATCTGCCTGTAGGTTAGTTGCTCAGAAAGAGTTCACCTATATTGCCCGCAGAATGAATGACTAACATGGGTCTAATGGACTATTCAGTCTAAGATTAGATAAATTCAACTATCTGAAGTTAATTGATGTGATCTTATCTAAGTGTGCAGACCGCTTGCTGTAATTTGCTCATGAAATTAGTTATGAGGGAAGAAACAAAATATATGAAATATATATGCCAAGCCCTGTACAATGTAAACTTTTAAATTAAAAACTGTAACCTGAACAGGACTGAAGTGCCATTATTAAAGAAATGAAACATCAACGACAAAGCAGACAGAACTAAAAATACCTCTGACACATCATAGACAAAACCACATTCTACATGGAATAAATTGCCCTTTTCCAGTTTTATTATTTATATTTACAACTTCAAAGTATGAACCAGACAAGACAGAATAAAACTTGAGGATCAAAAATGGTAACATTGGATGGAACTCCACTGCCACTGTCATAATCCATCACTGACCTATGTTCCTGTTTCTTATTCACTTCTCAAGCTCTGCACAGTACTCACTGAAACAAAGCCGAAAAATGTATGACACTACAGCCAATAGCTCTAGTGATATCTCTGAGTGCTTCCACGGAATTTTGAACTGCTCTTTAGACATAGTTTGACTGCAGGAGTGGAAGAGATGAGAGTTTTATTAACAAGCGACATTTGTGCCAAAATGGAGCACACAGTCTAATCTGTGGATGAGACATTTGGAGCCATTGGTCTTCTGTTGACCTTCTTGTGAGGGAGGGTAGTGTGTAGAACTACCACATCAGACAGCTAGCACATCAGTGCTATCTTAAAATTCCAGAATAACAAATCAAAATAGTCACAGGAATTAGTTAAAAAAAAAACCCCTGTAGATATAATTAATGTATATTTATCACATCTAAAATCTAGTTTAGAACTATTTACCTGTAGTCTAAGTTAAGTGGCTTAAATCTATTCAATTATATCCATGATGATTTTTATGTAAAAATAAATCTTTATAAATTTTGTTTTTCTCTCTGATTCCATGACAGAACTGAAACAACATGAAAGCCCTGAGTAAAAGAAATGCAGGCTTGGTGTTTCAAGTTTATCCAAACATAGCACAACAAAAATTACATTATCTGAATCTATAATTAGCCTACACAATGAATTCCACTTAAGACTGAAGGCAAATTTTGACAAAGTTGCAAAATTAATTAGCTTGCAAGAGTTTAAGTTTGCCTGTTGAAAGTTATTCTACCTCAGTCTCTGTTATATTTTTCTTACTGGGGAATTCTGAAAGAGTCATACAAGTTAGATAAGTGAAAATGACAGAAATAAAACATGATTTAATATGTACTGGAAGATGAGCCTGCACATGGAAATCCAAAATGAGATTGCATTTGGTAAGGTTTGAGGATGCAAGACAAGGCTGTTCAACATTTTTTTCCTCTTAATTGTAATTTCAAATAATTTCTACTTTTTTCATTTTCATTAAAGACTAATTTTTTTTTTTTTTTTTGCTTGTGGCATGCTAGCCTACAAGTGAATTTATGGAAAATACAAACATTTCCCCAGAGTGTTTCAGAAGCCAGTAGTGATGGCACAAGTACTTCCTCCTTCAGTCCTCTACTTCTGCTGGAATGATCGTTCAGGGAGAAGTAAATTTTGAGGAAATTACTCCACAGTGGTTTTGATCACAAAAAGAAAAACTTCCAAGTGAAGACAGTTCAGGGATATGTTACCTCTAGTTAAAACAATTGCATTTAGTTACTCTTCATTAAAAATTCTTCTAAATATCTCCAGCAAAACATGACCTCTAGCCACCTCAGCAGGACTTCAATTCAGCAATGAAAAATTATGCTGCAGGACTTTTTTTTTCTTTTTTTTTTATATAATTCAGATATTTCTTAAAGTAATGTGAGCTGCTGGATAAAAAATATGCGCAATAAGAAGCATGTATTCCCTTCAGTTTATTTTACTATTCCGCTGATGTGCCTTTCAGCACAGATACTGGTTTCATAGTTCACCTTTCACATCCATTTCATGTAGTCTTCACCTCAGCTTAGAGTATTTTCATTCAAGTGTTGACCTGACCTGACCCTTTTGAACTTGTATGATCTCACTACCAAAGCATAAGATAAAAATCTTTTTGAAACTGTAATATTGAATTCAGTTTCATTTATGCACTATAGATTTTTTGTTTAGCTTCCATTTCCTTTTCTGCTCCTTTCTTGAATGGCACATAGTGATAAAAATGAAGTCATAAGTCAAAATCAGACCACAAAAATACACTAATAAGTCAAAACCAGATCATAAGCTCTCAGAGCATTAGAAGATTATGTATTATGAAAACTTTATGCTGTTTATGTCAGTAGAGAAAGCAGGACTGCATTATAATTCATACATATTGTATGTTCCATTTATTAGTTATTTGGTATTGTTTAATTGATTAGTCTAAGGGGTTAACTCAAGCAGAAGCTGACAGCATGTACTGGGAGACAATGAGTTGACAGCAGCTGTTCCAGCAAATACCTGAGACAATGCAGAAAGTTAAATGCTTTGAAGTCTATCCCTGCCCTCCTGCTGAGCTGTCAAACTGGTTTGATCAAGCTCCAGTCACAGGTGCAAACAGAAAGATTTTCATTAACTTTGTAAAGGGACACACTTCCTAAAGTTGGACTCAAACCTTAGCTGAAACCAAACTTCCACACTGTCAAAGTGGCCTGTGTAAGTGTTCAAGTAAGACAGATATGCAATAAATCTTTTATTGCTTTCCCTTTTATTGCATTGGAACTTCATTTTTAGTTATTATTTCCATTTTAAATTCAAACTACATTTTATTTGGCAAAGGCTGTTTCAAATCATTGTATTAACCAATTCACTACTGCTCTGAGAAAGCTGATAGGGCTTAAATCCATTTAGCTCTATTCATTAATCACACAAAGTTCAGTAAAATGACTACAGATAAATGATAAAAATACACATACAAATAAAAAGATAACATGCAGCTCCCCTGTCACACAGGTCTTTACTCAGAGGTCAAAAATACAAGTAGATCTGATGTCCTAACAAGGATGACCTATATGTGAATAATGAGACAGGGAATTATGTCAGTGAATAGAAGAATATTGTTCTAGCCAGTGTGTAAACTGAGAACAGATACACTTGCATATCTATTACACATTCAGTGAAAGAAAATTTCAAGCGCTAAGAGACCCCTATTATCAAGACCTTTCACCACATCAAACATGGTTAAAATGTTATGAGTAGTTTTATTCTAGAAAATAAAAATCTCTGCTGTTGAAGGGTTCTTAAAATATGCCTGTAGTTCTCAGACAGCTGCTTGCTTAGCAATTTTTAGAGCTTAATAGTGTAACACAGAGCTTGTGAATACATGGTTTGGTGTGTTTTTCTTCCCTCGTTCAACCTTGAGAGGGCTACAAGGGCAAATTCTATTTGGTGACAGTGGGATTCATCTAATCAAAACCAGACATCTAAAGTAGAAATGTTTATGTCTGAAGTAATCATTCCAGATTCCTTTTATAGTTAATAGTGGAAAAAAAATCCCACTTGTACAGTGTGATTTATACTTGTAAGGTTTATTTTATTTTTTTCTAACATAGGTATGTAAAATAAGAGAGAAAAATTCCATGTTATTGCTCAAGACAGCTTCCAGTTACTGTGGAGTTCAATGACACTTTGGAAAAAAAGTTAGCATGTTGAAGTCAGGAGAGCTTCAGTGTGCTAAAATCTGTGTGAAAGCCTTAAAAAGCGTTTTAAGCTCCCAGGAGGCTCTGTCTGTGAAGGGAAGTTATAAAGCCACCATGTGCCAGCCTATTGCAGTCAGAGACTTGGGATCTCTGTCAGATCTCTAAAATATCATCATAGGTTCTCAGACTACCTCAAAGTATTGCCTGGACCCTGGGCACCCTTACCTAGTCTGATTTTCAGTCTTACCAGAAACAGGCTTTCCTCCTACTTGTCCACTAGCTCAACTTGAAATTTGCTACTGACACATAACCAGTAGGGGAAAAATATATGCTCTTGTCCTTCCAGTAGCTTGGCCGTAAACTTTGCAGCACTCACAAATGAAATAAATTGCACAGAAAGAAATTTAAGAAAAGTGATTTAATGAGAAGTTAGGATTGATCAGTTATCAGGTGCAGGGCTCAGTTATACAAGCATGCTGACTGGTGCCTGCTCACTTTTGATTGGATGCTTATATCCTTCCTCCTCCTTCCTCCCCCCCCATCCCCCCCATACTTCCTGCCTGATCTGCCCTGCTTCCACCTTTACCCACCTCTCGTCCTCCCACTAACAGGTTTTGCACAGATTTTTTTGGCTACTGTTTTTGAAATGGAAACCAGAGATGGACAAGAAGTAAGTTCTCCTATAATCTTCCACATGTTTATCCCTTTCACATCTCATAATCTGGTTTTGTTTCATGCTCAGATGTCATGACTACATTTAATTTAGAATCAAGTGGAAAATCCACGAAATCAGCAGGCAACAGATAGATCACTATAAGCAGTCTAGTCCTGACAGGCAGACCAGAGGAATCACTGTAAAAGAGGTGTCACCAACAAGAAAGCAAGTTGTAATTGGGTATGGAATTAATTGTTTTTAAAATAAAATTAGCTTTTGCTATATTACTGTTGAAGTGATTGGACACACTTCTTGGATGCTGTACCCATTACTCTTTTTAGTAACCTTAGCCAAATAATCTCTAGAAAATTGCTTCTTTTGTTTGGACTTATTTTTTTCTGTTGAGCACTGTATTTACATCATCTCACATGTTTGGGATTTTTTTCTAAGTTCATGACAAAATAATGAGTTTTTTAGAAGGTAACTGGAAGGAATTTGTGTGCCACAATTTCAAAAGCACTGTTCTTACATTATCTCATTCGCGGTAGCCAGTCTGAACCTGAGTGCTTAATTCAGGCTTTGTTTTCTGATTGCTCATCATTCAGCTTACTAGTACCCTGTGGGTTTTGGGCAAATTTTGATTCAGTTCTAAAGGCCTACTTGATGAGAATCTTGCTTTTGGACTAAAGCAAGGTAAACATAAGACTGAATGACAGAAATACAGTCATAGAAAAGTATAGGGAGAAAGGAAACCAATGATGCCACAAAAAGGAGAGAAGTGAAAGGAAGCATCTTATGAAAACTACATATATTTTTTAAGTGTTTCTCCTGTTATTCTGCCTATTGCTGACAAAGTAAATTTAGACTGATAACAAAATTCTTTACACCCTTACAGTATCCCATATTTATCCAAACTTCTGCTTTGATGACAATATCAGAAAACCAATCTATGTTTCTGTAAATATTTCATATTATTTCTTTTTGCAGGAAACATAAAAAGCTGTTGCCTCAAGCAACTCCTACTTTAGTAACACAAAACATTAGTTATTGCCCTTTCCTTCAATCTACCTTTCCACAATGTTGATGTCCACAATACATTCCTGTACCCACAGACTATATGCTCAGATCAGAATGAAAGTATTTGCAGAATGAAATGTCTCTTCTTGTTGTACTAGCATACAACTTGTCTCAGCAATTCTATTTTGAAGTCTAAAAATTCACAGTATATATTCCAGTTAATCTTAAAAAAATTTGGGAAATTTGGGATTGGAGAAGAAAGCCTTGATTGTTGAGTAACTGTTACAGGACTCTTTAATAATTTGCTGATTTTCTAAGTGTTAGGTTAATATCAGCTAATAAAAAATATGACCTGAAAACTATTGGAAGATTTTTCAGGACCCGTGCTAATATAGTTCAGAAACCATTCAAGTAACAGGCCCAGTTAATTTATGATCTTTCCTTCTGCACAAATTTTATCTTTAAATAAATCTCTATTCCCCCACTTCCTTTTTAATTTTTTTCCCTCTACTTTAATATATGGACACAATTAATATTCCCTTTTTTGTGTGCTTTGTTCTTTTATGTCAGTACAGGCCTATTTGACGTGTTCTTCATTCTTTTTTTTTTTTTAAATATCCCTTACCTCCATTACTCTTAAAGGTTTTCTCTGTGTAGACCCTGTCTCTCCCATAGCCTCTTGTACCTATACGGTGCTTACTTGTCATACACAAGTCTCAGATTGGTTACTTGCACAATGACATTAACACTTCCTTATCTGTATCAGGAATACATTGCTATAGGAACATATTTTCATTTAGAAATATTTATTTGAATAGCTGTATCTTATTATGGCTTGTAAACTTTAATAAACATATGCATAACTCATTTCTTCTGTTGTCACAGCTGATAAATCTGTGTTTTATTTCTCATTCTCTACATTTATTTTGATCCCATAAACCTCTAATATATAATTGCTAGCAGCTCTAAAGCCATTATCTTTCATGCTTCTAGTGCTATACAGCTGCAAATCCAATAAGATATGAAGACTAAGGATGGAAGACAAGGCTTCATACGTCTTTGGTTTAAAAAGACCAAACGTCGATGTGAATTCCCTGAATTTGTTCACCTACTGGAGTTGGGCATTTCCTAACTATCTTGCACTTTGCCTGCCAAAAATGCAAAAATCTTGAGGAAAGAAAAGAAAGAAAGCAGTACTTTTCAAAAGACAAACTGACTTTGTTCTGTAAAAAATGAGTGACACATCACACTAAAGGCTCAAAGAGCTGCTTTGTGTACCAAGAGAGTTTTGCTTATATGACATTGTACATTCAGTCTCTGAATCAGGGCACACTTAAGTAGAAGAATTCAATCTAGCCTTGATGTTTCATTATCAAAATTCCTTTAATTATTAAAAATTCTTGGAGGAAATGTCACTGTCCAATAAAATTAGTATCACCCCCAAAAGAACAGATTGGCAATATTGCATATAAAATATTGTACGTGGCTTCAGTTGCAAACCAAATAAATTAGATTTTTTCATTACTTAAGAACTTCTGTTAAAAGACCCAGAACAAATTCAATAAGAATAATCTTCTTATGCTTGGTCAGGATACTCGCATGTTTTTTTTGGTTTTTTTTTTTTCAGATCTATGGTGTGTACCTGCTGAAAAAAAAGACATTCAATTTCTGCTTTTTATATTTCAATGACATGAACTTGTATCTGTGTGAAACTTAAATATGATCATTTTAGAACAAAAAAAGAGTGAGTAAAAAGAAATACATCTTGGATCACAAGATCTGGACAGACAAGAAATTACAAAAAAATCAGTAAAGAATATGTAAAAAATGAAAAAAAAAAAAATTAATGCATGAAAAATATATTTGAGTGACCACAAGGGAGCAAACCTGAAATACTTCATTGAAACTGAAGATGGTTTACAGTCTGATTCAATGCATATCTCATAGATTTAAAAGTGAAAACACAGTAAAGCAGAAGTTTTATGTGTGATATCAGACATTTTGCTGTTAAAGGATACAAAATTGATATTGATAATGCTAGAAATTATAGTCTGAATCTTTTGATACAATATAATACCAAATTAGTATTGTTCATCAGGATTAAGGTATAAACCTCCTGTTCATACAAGGAGGTTGGCATGCAAACACTGAAAGTGTAATGCTATATTAGCAACATTATCAACTATATATTGAGATATTCCTCTATTATCCTTTCATAAATTTAAAAAGGAGCTAGCCAATAAAATTTCTGAATTATAAATTATCTAATTTTCAAAGTATTTTTTATTAATCAGGATGGGAATATAGTCACTTCGTAAACTGGATAGATTATCATTTTTGACTCAAAAATTTATATACTTAACTAAGACTTAGAAATAAGCACCTAAGCCTTAAAACTAAGTTATATTAAGGAAAAGCTTAAAAAAAATCTAAATGTATTCATTTTTTTCAGAAATAATGTGTTTTGGTTTAGTCTTTTTCACTCTAAAGTTTAAAATAAGTATTAAAAATATTCTTAAAAACCATTAAAAAGTATTCTTCACCTTTAAAAGGAACTGGATTAACAGTAATTTGAAAATAATCAAACCACCTTGTTGCAAAAAATATGGAAAAAGTTAAAGAAAACAGTTGTTGGTGGGAGGCCCATAGATGTTCATTTGAGTAAAGATTAAACAGTGTCTGATATAGTATTTCCAGCATGATTTCTGTGGTTCAGCATATCTTTTCAAATGACAAAATACTTTTTTCTGGAGAATTTTCACTACAATATCAAATATAATTCCTAACATTTATAGTCTACAAAATAAAATATAGCTGGCAACTCATTTTGTAAGCAAAAATTTCTAATATATGGTCAGAAACTAATTAGGAATAGAGTATTTCTTCCAGTAGAAGCTCTCCATTGTAGTGATTCAGCTTCCTTTTTAGTCTGTGTGCTAAATTAAGAAGCCTTTAAAATATTTCATACTGAGGTGCCATCACATGGTTTATGTTAATGTAAAAATAAAAATGATTTGCAAGGAAATAGTTTCAAAAGCTTAGTAACCTATATTTAAAAGGATAGTTATTTTAATTGCTTACACCAATTTCAGAGTTAAGGTACCTACTGCAATTATTTATATGGTACATATCAGCAATACTTCAAGTACTGTCACCCAGGTCTCTAAAACGTTAAAAAATATTTTGTTTGTACATTCAGTGTCAGGAGTTTTATAATTCTAGTACTCTAAGATAAAAGGATAAAATAATCCCATACTTAAATTTCCTACAAACAGGAAATGACCACGTGATGAATAATTCCTTAGGAAGCTGTGCTGACACAAAATAAAACCAACTTCAGGTGCCAGAGCAGAGGCTGCAGGCTCTGGTGAAAACCATGATGAGACATGCTGCACCCCTGGAGCCTGTGGAGGTCTGTGGGGGAGCAGAGATCCACCTGAACCCATGGAGAACCACACAGCAGAGCGGGTGGATGTCCAGTGGAGCTCTGGAGCAGGCTTCTGGCAGGACCTGTGAACCCATAGGAAGAACCCATGATGGAGCAGGTTTGCTGGCAGGACTTGTATCCCCATAGGCGATCCACGTTCCAGCATCTGCCTGGAGCAGCCTGTTCCTGAAGAACTGCACTCCATGGAAGATATTCACACTGGAACAGTTTGTGAAGAACTACTCTCTATGGAAATGACTCATGTTGAAGAAGTTCATGGAGAACTGATTGTCTCCTCTGGGAAGGACTCCACACTGGAGTGGAGAGTGTGAGGAGTCCTGAGGAGGATGTGGCAGAGACAACATGTGATGAACTGACCACAGCCCCCACTCCTTGTTCCCATGAGCGGCTGGAGGGGAGAACACAGAGAAAAAAGGGACTCAAGTTGAGCACAGGAGGAAGGGAAGGTTGATGGAAGGTGCTTTTAAGATTTGTTTCATTTCTCATTATCGGACTCTAATTTGATTGGTAATAAATGAAACTATTTTTTTCCACAGGTCTGTTTTGCTCATGATGTTAATCAGTGAGTGATCTTTCCCTGTCTTTTTCTCAACCCACGAGCCTTTTACTATGTCTTCTCTCCCCTGTCCAAGCTGAGGAGGGAAAAGACAGAGCAGCCTTGTGGTTACCTGGGTCCCAGACAGGGTCGACCCACCAAAGACTTCATGGAACTGCTCATATTTAGCTTGAAAGCTGTAAGGACATCTCCTCAGTTTACACCAAAGGTTCCTTCCATAAACTGGCTGACTATTTTAAAAATTTGCAGAAAAGCATTAAATGCTGACTTTCTTGCCTTCATCTCATATAAACTGCCTATGCTGCATTTTATGACAATGTCTGTATCCATGTCCTTAATAAAGTTTTAGAAAGGGAATGAATCATGTTTTTTTTCTCTACCGAAAAGCACTATGCATTGCATCATTACCTCTTATGATAACCTTTCCTGACTTACAGCTCCTGATCAATTTTAGCACACTGCCAACTGAGTTTTCCATCATCATGGATTAACTTCATAAGCAGAATACGGATACCATAATTCCCAGCTAACCATCAGAAGTTCTTCACTGTCTCTATTTAAATTTACCAATAGAAAGTATGTGCTCAGTCGAAGTGTATGTAAAGGCCTCCATCTCAATGTTTCTACCTTGGCTGTTTCTTGCTTAGTGGAATTCAACATTATTTGAAAAACAAGTCTTCCCTTAGAAATATGCAAGTTAACTAATTTTTCCCCAGTTCCCAAATTTTCAACTGAAGTACTTGATTTCTGATTAGAATTCTCACAAGAAAACCAACCAAATGAACAAACAAAAAAACCCGCGAGAAACCACACAACCCAACTTACAAAATAAAGAGAAAGTGCAAAATATCTAGCTATTTAGGCCTTGGAATACCTTTTGGGAAGAAGAATACAACAGTTCAAAACTCCTAAGAACAGGTTTGAATGTAGGGACATACAACAGGCTATAATTATTAAAATTATAAAAATATAATTATTATCAAAATACATTAAATTACACATTTCTTTTTGTAGATATAAAAGGTGATGTCTTTGAAATTACTAGAAATAATAAAAATCTTACTGCTTGTGTCTTCCCATTGTCTCATCTTGGTATGTTCTTCCCTTAAAAGGTTTATCTGTACCTTTCAGAGTAACTTTCAAAGTAAATATATGATAGATATCTTTGTCAAAAAAAGCAGCTTGATTTCATGTTCCAGTTGTACAGGTCAGCATCTATGGTCCCTGGATGCCTGGGACCATACGGGCTCTCTCAGCAGTCCCAGGGAACAGATTGGCTATATAAACAGCACCAAAGCAGCAGACGCAGAAAAAGAGAAACCCCACTGTTTCATTATTTTTCCTGCAGCTGTATGTGCTGTCTTGTGTCTCGCTTATAGTTTTGTAGGGAGTAATCATATTGAGAACACCTGGGGTGACATGTAATTACAGCATGATTGTGTGGAAAAATGTGGGTCTATTCAAATTTCTCAGGGGCTATAGACAGCTGGTTCTTTTTAATTCTTTCAACAGCATGTGTTCTGTAACAGCTGGAGATGCGTTTTTCTATTCAGCCTCATTTGATGGATTGATCATGAGGCAGGTGATCAGCAATTTCTAAACTGTAATCCAAACTCTGCCACTAACTTGCTGTTAGCCTTGGGCAAACCACTTAGTGTCAGATCCAGATGAACTATTTAAACACCTAAAGAATAACCTAGATAGAATATGGACAATTTTGTCCAGAACTGCACCTGTGAAATCCATGTTAATCCTGACCAGGTTCGGAATCATCCCTGTACAGAAACTACAGGGGATTCAGTTTTGTTATAATACTGTCTTAAAGTTCAAGAGATAGTTATTCTTAGTTTATCTGCAATCTTCAATTCATTCCTCATATTGAAGGATGACAAAAAAAATAAAAAATGCTGGACTTGCTGAGATATCAATTTCATTGAACTCTCATATTCTTACACTCCAAAAGAAAAAAAATGGATTGAGCAATGCAATGGTACTATTGGTGACTTTTGAAATATGACTACAGGAGAAAACTATTTGGAACCATTTTTATCCACAATCGTCTGTCATTTTTGCCTGGGGGAATGGAGTTGCGTATCGTCCTTTCCCTTCTCTTCCCTTCCCTCCCACCTCTGATAAAGCAAAGTCATGCCCTATCTATCAGATTATAGACTTACTGAAGATAATTCTAGATTTTCCAATTCACAGAGCAAGAAAAATTGAATATGATTAGAATTTAATAGTTTTTTCTTTTTAATGAGAGCCCCAGATTCTCTTCTTTGACATCAAAAATTGCATATTTATCTCATTCAATGACTATTTAATATCAAAAACCTGAATACAGTCATCAAAACCTAATATCTCTTCTTCCTTGTGCATGCTTGAATCACTTCAGCTACTAAATCACATTATCTTAGGTCTAGTAAAGTATTGATTTTTTTTCTAATTTTTGTATGGTGAACAGATTTTATAGAAAGGGAAAATATTGTCTTCCTGTTCTTCCTCCATTAGGGAAGAGGAGAGCTTGAACTTTTATTGGATAAAGAAGACAATGATTGGATATTTTTCACCATGTATTGTAAAGGAAGTCCAGAAGCTGAGCAACACAGCACATAGCTGCTGGTTTATAAGCCTAGCAGTACAATCCAGAGACTTGTTTCATAGGAATAAATTTGCATATTGTATTCTTTATTTTCTAAAGAGCAAAGTCATTATCCCACATAAACATGCAAAGTGCCATTCAGTTTACACTTACGTGCACAGTGCAAAAAAAGAGTTCAGAAAATAGTTCAGAGAACAAAGGAAAAAATGAACCAAAGAAAAGAACAACAAAACACCAAAGAGCAGATGCCTTCCAAAGGTCTAAAGGCTGCAGAGAATGGGGTTGCTATATCTTTTTTATAATGCTATCCTACAGATGTGGCCATTACAGCACGGCTCTATATGTTGATGCCTATTTTATTCCTAAGTGAGTTAGGGTTTAAAAAATTAAGTATCATTATGTTTATATTCTACTGAGACCATAATCCAGTATTCATGGAATAGGGTACAGCTAAATTACAGAAAGAAACAAATCAGTTGTAAGTTATGATGCCACAGACATGTTCTGCAGACAGTTCAGCTCCAGGGGAGCAGGTGATACTGCTCCCAAAATGTACAGTTTGCTTTAGTGACTGTTCAGACAGAGAGCTTGAATTAAATGTTTATTTTACTGGAAAGGATTTCAAATATAGGTGAGGGGAGCAAAGATGTGAGTGAGATCTGACTGCTTTTTCTACTGAAGCAGTACAAGATCTCAAAATCTTAAAGGAAGATGAATCTTCCCTAAAGACCAGGGAGACGAGGTCTGTGGAAAAGAGTGGCCTTCGTCCTTGCCACTGCACTGCTCTTTTGCATTCCAAGGGGACTTTTTACTACTGTTGAGTGGTACTTGCCACATTATCAAATTTACCTGGTTTTTATTCAGGCCTTTTTTCCCCTTCCCCTCCATCAAACATTTAAATGCTTCAGCTTAACATGGAGAAGTCACAAAGTAAATGTTTTGCCTTGAATCCCAAAGGTTTGTTTAAAGATGAATTGTAATGATCAGGATGCTTATGAAGCTCTCTGCCAACATAGATATCCCTGGATGTGATAAACGCAGTTGCACTCCAGAAAGCAAAGTAACTTCCTGTGTAACTACCTATCAACTTCTAACTATAACTATGACATCATGGCCTTAGGACATTCTATAGGGTTGGCTTTTTGGTCTTTACATCTTTTCAGTTCTTTGATGACTACAGGAAGTTTTCCTTCATACACACTCTTGAGTATCTAGGTTGATGTTTTTATGTGTGAACAGATTGCTCATGTTGGTGAAAATTCAGGAATGACCATGGTATTTTCTTGAAACAGTCCCCTAAAGAAAATGATTTTGAGGCAGTCTTCTAAAATAAACAAATAAAATGCAAAATACCCCCACTATCACATCTTCAAATGAAGATAGGTCTTGATTCAGCTTTGTGTTTCTAGTTAAATTATATATCCCTTCTGAATAACTTAGAAAAAATATTCTTTTCTTAAATGTTGACAACAGAGGGCAAACAAACAATTTTTATTTTAAACTATTGTACTTCAGCATAATGAATTCATACACTTTATAACTCTCATTCAAAATTATGAGCAGTCTTGAACAATATTTGCATAATTTTAATTTCATAAATATTTACCTCATAATTGCTTCCAAATAAAAAAAACCATGATGAGGATGTTGTAGGCAAGATAGAAGAGTTGACAGACCATAGTAAATTTAGATAATGGGGTGTATTTGAGAACCAACAAGGTAAGAGCTTTCATCCCACTTATTTGCACTGCACACTCATTCAGTAGACCACAGCACCGTGTTTATTAGTCTCAGCTTCCCTTCCCTGCAGGAAGGCTGCTCACTACAGATGTGTACAGTGCTGCTGATCACACTGGCCAAGGTCCCTAAGAATACCCTGACTTTCATGTCCATACAGAGCTCCGATTTCTGGGAACTTTCCTCTGAGTTTACTTCTTATTTTGGCCTCAAACATCAGGTTTTTCTGTTCTAAATAGTCAGTATAAAGAAGCACTTTATGTGATCACCTCCCTAACTGGTGCTTCATTGTTGTTTAATCCAAGTGCACGAGTATCACAGCCAGCCTCTAGCCATTTCAGCTAGCAAGTATGGGGTTTCTGCTTTAGAATTCAGAGTTTCAGTTCTGGACATTCACTCACCCACACATGTACATAATTACTTGCCACATGTTAACATTCACAATTTAAGTTACTTCCTTGCCTCCTAGAAGCAGAACTTCTCTCATGTCTTTCAATATTGAATAAAAGCATCAAATGGAATACTCCTGAAGCAAAGATTTGTATCTGATTCTTACATGACATTTGAATTTCATTTTTATTAATATTCGCTGTCATACATACTGTTCACTTTTAGACAACACTGTGCTTGTTTAAAACTTTTCTTAATAAAAATATTCATGTCACTTATGAAAGCAGAAACTGGACCTCTATATATTTCAAATTTAATGTTTTGGGATTTTTTTTAGATAAAACAAAGTCTAAATCATACCCTACTCTACCATCAAGTGTTGCCAAAGAAACAACAGGGAGCTCTCTTGCTGCCAAGACAAAAAAGGGGAAGTTATTCAATTTTTTGAACAAATATCTGATTTTTCAATGTCTCTTCAAAGTAAACAGATTCACTAACCTCTTCATATTGCACATAGCTATAAAAATAATTTTGTACAAGAATAACTGGTATTTTTCTTTAGTTATTAAAGATGAAATGAAACAAGTTAGTAGTTTTCTTTATGTACTGTCATTTTCTAGTCAACATAAATTAGTTCTTGGGTTTGAAATCATGAAGTAGTTTAATTCAAGTTTGGAAGGGACATCTTTAGGGCAGCTTTCTTCTCCAAAGCAGAATTAGTTATGAAATCAGAGCAGGTTGCTCAGGGCTGTGTCCAGTTAGGTCTTGAAAACTTCCCAGGATGGATAATGCAAAACTTCTCTTGTCTGTAGTGCTTGACTGTCCCCATAGCTAAAAGATTCTTTTTATACTTAGCTCTCTTCTTTATGCCTGTCATCACTCATCCTCCCTCTAAGCTCTGCTGTGGAAAGCTTGACTCTTTTCTTGAGAACATCCTCATGAACAGTGGATGCTGCAGGGTACCCTGCTGGTAATTTTTCTGCAAGCTGGATGGGCCCAAACTCTCTGCTGACAGAGCAAGTGCTGCAGCTCTGGTCATCTTGGTGGCTTCTGCTGAACCCTGTCCAGTTTGTAGATGTGCATCTTGTATTGGGCACCAAAACAAGGTAGAGCATTTAGAATGGATCTGACAAGTGCTGAGTAGAAAGGTGGATGGTCAGCTGCCTTGATCTGCTGGCTGTGTTCCTGTTTACACAGCCTGGGAGGCTCTTTACCTTTACTGTGCCAGAGTACACTGTTGGCTCACACTCAGCCACTGTCTCACACGGCCTTTTCTTTAGGGCTGTTCCCTAACCAAGCAATCTCCTGCCTACTTGGCTGCAAAGAAGAGTTCCTTTCCTGCTTTTTGACTCTGTTGAAGTTTTTAACATTCCTGGCAGTCCAAACGAGATTAGACTTAAGGGTATTGGTATCTAATTTTCCTTAAATCTACATATGCATAGAGATTCTTTCTTTTATCTACCTTGGATTAAGGAGAATAAAATTAATATCATAAAACCTTTCTAATGATTTTTGTGCTGATTATTGTTTACTCAATAAATTATCTGATTAAGTGTGGGCTGCCTTGTAGTATAATCCTTCATACCATTTATGTAATTTCATTCAAAGAATCTAAAGCTTTTGGAAATATCTGTATAGTCTGCTGATGTATTTTTTCTAACATAAGAGAAGTAAAAGCTGAATTTTCTATCAAATATTTATTTTTGTTATTAAAGTTTCTGTCTTGGACAGTATCATAATATTTTCTCTTCCTGGATGTGTTTGCTCATGTTTGAATATAATCTAACACTCAATGAGCTACTTAATGGTTCTCATTATTTCCACAGATAAGATACTAAATTCATCAGTAGGACATAAGTCATTTTCATGGGCCTGAAACTTTATGTATAAATAGTCACAATAGCACATCCAAGTGAATTTGTCTTTCAAATTCACTGTGGGTTGTGTTACTATTATCTGATATATAATGTGAATCAGTTTCAAGGGTTCACAAAAGTTCAAGAAAATATTTAGATAATGTTCTTGAAAACATGCAAGTAAAACATAATATAACTATGCTTAAAATGAAATATGCACTTACATTTGAAGTAAAGGTAAGTTTTGCATGATCCACTGCAGATGATAGCCTCGTTGACTCAAAGTAAGAAAAGCAAAATATAAGCTAGAAACTAATATAGTTCCACAAATCACTTTAATATCAATATTTTAATGTCAACTATGGTAATATAACAGTTATGTTTTTAAAAAAGGTCTATAATTATAAATTTCCTAATTTTAGAATTCTTTTAGTTTCATTATTCCCAGAAGGACATATTTCATAGAGACAAGGAAATATATGATAATATAGATATTATTAGTGGTGGCATGCTTGCCACAAACTGTGAAAAAAAAAACAACTTAAACATTCAGATTTTCTAAATGCTTCAGTGATTACAAATTTTAAAAATTAAAATATTTGAAAGATTTTCATAATTTTGCACATTCCTATGATTTTAGCTCTTCTTATTAAAAGCTCTTTTTTATAATTTTAAATGGTGTAATTGAACCTCCTTGTATGAATTTATTGGTATTTTATAGATACATATGTTTCAATTTTCAAGATTAAAAGGCCATAAAATAGAAATTAGACTTGAAGAATAGAAATTCCATTCTAACATATTCAGATTAAAATGATTAAGAAAGTAAAAATATAGAACTACGTTCTTTAAAAGTAAATTGACTGAAATAATCACACTGCTCTAGTATTGGATTTTTAATCAGATTATCAATTGAGTTGCAGCAATAGTTTCATTTCAGGTAAGACCGAGATGGATTTGTAGATGAAGATAAGGGCTAGCATGTCTTCTGTCAAAAATTCATTTATGTCTGGGGTTTGCTTATATTTTAGCAGAAAACTTTGAGGCTAAAATCTGGCCTGTTTTAGTCTCTGGCTCATAAACTCATGGAAAATTTTTTTTAAACATAAGAAAACTAGGGGATACCTGGTACTGAAATTTCAGACTCTTTGGAAGGTGGATTACTTTATCTAAAGTGTTTATTCTACTGAATTAATTATGTCTCAGTTGCTTTGGGTGTTTAGTTTGAAATCAGCGATTCTGAGTCTAGGTAACTGAAGAGACTCAGAAACAAAGAGTGTGAACCAAAGAACATCACCTCTTCTCTCTCATCTATTAATGCCCTATTGTTTCTGCCTTCAGACTGGATTGTTGCCATTTGCTATTTAATTTTTTTTTTTTATGGCAGTTTTATTTCTATAAAATATTTCTATTGTTTTCTGTTATTTCTGATCATTGACTTTGAACCAATGCAAGTTATTGTTGGAACAAATTAATGGTACAACTGTATCAGTGACCATGTTTAGAAAACTTCCTTTGATCAATATATCCAAGAGAGGTCAAATCAAATGCAGATGAAACTTGGTCAGCTGTGGCTCAGTTTTCCAGAGATACAAAATGTAACAAAGCATCTTATGAATTTCAAGCACTCAGTGAGAGAACCCCAAATTTAGAGATCCTAACTGTAAAAGTCTTGGGTTTACATGCAAAATGGATACTCACAACTGTGCTTTAAGTGATATATGCAAGCAATAGATTTATTTCAATGATTAATAGTCCCCTATATATCCAACACATATTCATATAACAATATAATAATTATGTAAATAATAGAATAAAATCAAATAAAGTGAAATAATCTTTAATTGCAGACAAAAGACTATACAAGCTGAATAAAAAAAATCATGTATAAGCTAAATTTGCCTGCAAGTAGTTAAACAACTCCATGAGGAATATTTAGCAATTCAGTAATTTTTGAATTGGAGGTGTGATAAGATTACATTGAGAATTCATTCACTCAGTAACTATGTCATCATAGAGTTAGCAAGGTAAAGTTCTTATAGCTCATGGGGTGCTTTTGCTTAGTGGGTAACTTAAATATTTAAACATTAAAATATACTCCTCTTCAGAGAGAAACTCAATGACACAAGTGCTTTATTCAAAATTGTAGAGGAGTTTGACATGGTTTAACATCAAGGCAAAAGTCAAGCTAGAATGAAGAATGCATCTCATACAATATGAAATATTTACAGCCTCAGATTATTATTCTGATTTTAACCTCATTTTATCAGCAATGTTCTTCTAATCAGAAAAAGACACACATTTGTCACAGTGAGACTCATAATTATATCTAGTGGTTCAAACACTCAGTTTGAAAGGAAGAAACTAAAATGAGAGAAGACAGAAAAGAAGTAATGACCTGTACAAAGCGCTGGTAGAAATATGACTTGACATTGTAATCTGAAATGCCCAGTATATTTCAAGTGAATGTCCAGAAGAGCTTCATTCATCTTTGGAAAGCAGATCAACACAGAAATCTCTGATCTCTTGAACAGTAGTTTTAGTTAGACTAACCTTTTTTTTTTTTTTTTTTTATTAAATCAAGAAATGTATCCAGTTCCACTGATATTTATCTTTGCAGTTTTCCACTCTATAAATCCACTTCTGATACTGAGGCATTTTTTTTAACTTGTGCTTATTTTTAGAGGAATGTTTCTACTACTAGAGTGTGACTGGAAAAATTGTTTCTTACTTTGCGTAAAATGGAAGACCAACCAATAAAAGAAAAAATCTACCTTGTGTTTCATCCTCAGAAAAAATACATTTATTATGGAATTTTTGCAATACATTTCTACTGGAAATTTTAAACACAGTATTACTCTTCCTGATTGCAAGACTGAAAGACATTTGAGAGCTCAGTAACCAGAGTAGGGTCAGTCCTGTCTCTGCCAGAGTGCACATACAGGCTGGCTTTCAGGCCTGCATTGTGTTGCAAAAATCACTTGGCCCCACTTGTTGCAAAAAGCACTGGGAAGGTGCTTCCACTTGGTAGCTACCAAATAGAGTCAATTACACTTTCTGCATGTGCTTGCATTTATCTAAAAGAAGTTCACATGTAGAATCTTATAGAATCATTGGGATAGAAAAGACTTTAAAGATCATGGAATTCCAAACACCCTGGCCTGGGCAGAGATGCCTTTCACTAGAGCAAGTTGCTTAAAGCCTCATCCAACTTGACCTTAAACAATTACAGGGATGGGGCATCCACAATGTCTCTGGGCAATTTGTTCTGGTGCTTCACCACCCTAAAAAAATTCTTCCTTTCATCTCATCTAAACCTACCAGTTTTCAGCTGGAAGCCATTCCTCCTTGTCCTGCAGAGTGTTGAACTTGTCCTTTTTGAAGTTGATGAGGTTCACACAGACCCACTGGATGACAAGATCCCTCTGGATGGTATCCCTTCCCACCTGTGTTTGTGCCACACAGTTCTGTGGTGTTGGCAAACTTGCTGAGGGTGCACTCAATGCCACTGTCCATGTTGCTGACAAAGATGTTAAACATCACCAGTCCCAATACCAACCTCTGATGAACACAACTTGTCACCAAGCTGTTCACCACAACTCTTTGAGTGCAACCATCCAACCAGTTCTCTACCAACTTACTGATTGATCCATCTGTCAAATCCATGTCTTCACAGTTTAGGGACAAAGATGTCTTGAGGGAGAGTGCCAAGCTTTTTGTACAAATTTAAGTAGATGACCTCAACTGCTTTTCCCTTATCCACCATTGCTGTAATCCCATTGCAGAAGGCCACCAAATTTGTCATTTGTCAGGCACAGTTTGCCCTTAGTAAAGCCATGTTGTTGTTGTTGTTATTACAGTTTTCAGGAGGATCTGCTACGTGATCTAGTCAGTCATGAAACTGACAGTCCTGGAGCTCCCCTTGTCTTCCTTTTTTTATTTTGTAAAAATGAGGGTTATATTTCTCCTTCACCAGTCAGTGACAACTTCACTGGACTACCATTATTTCTCAAATATGATGGATAGCGCTTTAGGCACATCATCCACCAGATCCCTCAGAATCTGTCCATGAATCTCACCAGGTCTCATTCACTTGTGCACCTTCAGGTTCCCAAGATAGTTTTGAACCTGATCTTCTCCTACATAGAATATACTTCTGATTTGATAGAATAAATAATGTACAGAGTGTTTTGGTTTTTTTAAAGAAGATTGTATGATAACGTAAATCACCAAAATGAACAAAGCTTTACATGGACAAGATCTGCTTAGCATAATCATAAGCCCGTTTGATGCAGCAGAGCTCAGAGTTTCCAGTATCTTAAGGGTCATAAGATTATCTACACTATTGTCTCTTTCTTTATAACGTTACCTCTGATATATAGTATTTTAAATAGTGCTTCACAAAGTCTGAGTGCTTTTCTTACTGGGGTTATAGGAAATTAGTTCCTCGTGATACAGAATAGCAATGCATGTAAAGTTTAATGAATTCTCATCAAAGGTAATAGACTACCAATGGTTTCAGAGTGAGACACATAGCAAGAGTAACCATCTATATTTTTAAACCTACAACAAACATATGCTTTGATTCTGATTTATATACTATAGTAAATTTAAAATTATGTAATTTCTTTACTTATTTCTGTTGCTATCAAGTGCCTTTTTTTAGGTTTGCAACTATGCACAAAATTTTAAAGTTATTTAGAGAACTCAGACTTGAAGTTATAAAAAAAAAATCTGCAAGTGTTACTTGTGCAAGTAACATTTAGACCTTCTTAGTAATGTAAAAGTAGCAATTAGTAAAGGAGTTACCTTCAGAGAGAAACAATGAGAATGTTCACTCTGAAAATGTCAACATTTATCTAACAATTATTTTAAGCACTTTTCCAGTAACATTTGGAACAACTGAATTGTAGGACAGTCTTGCTGTTAGGTCTCTGAGGCTGGTTAGCTAGTGGCAGTTACACATGTACATAATATCCTCAGAGGATGTCTCAGAAAATTAGTTTTCTCCAGCTGAAACGGTCTTACTACAAACTGGATGTCAGGTACACATGGACGGTTTCCAATGTCTTTCTGCCTGGTGACTCCATGTGCAGTTTCTAAGGCTACAAACCTACTTAATCTATGGACATGTCTACCTGTGAGGACCTGTATGTAATTTAACTTTTTTCTGGTACGGGCATATGTGTCATGGATCAGATATATGTGATTTTTTTTCTATCATACTCGGTATAATCTGATTGGGAAGGTGATCTTGAGTGATTAATAAACTCTTTTCATTCCTTAATGGATAAAACATCAGTGCCTAGTAACGTGAATGAATCAATCTAAAGATTGAAGGCAGGCCTGAAATTACACCTTCCAACACTAATTCTATCTTTAAATGATATCAGCATTCTATGATAGGATACTTTCTTAGTTTCAAAATCAGGGTATACACATACAAACAGCTCATTAGAACTAGTCCCTGGAAATTCCTAACTGACAAGGCATTCGTTCTGATCATTTAAGACAGCAGTAGTAGGCATTTAGGTGAAAAGTATATTCTAAGAGTTGAACAACACAGAAGATCATATTCCAGTGCCCAGAAACTTTCTGTGGTTCAACTGGCTGTTTTTCGCATTGGCATAGCCTAAGCAGCCAGGTGCAGATTAACTTTGACCTAAAAGCCAAACAAATGCATTCTAGTGGGACACTGTATTTCAAGTGTAGTCACTCCAGAATTTAAGGAGCTGTTTGTGTGCATACTTTCTATTCCAGTCGGTTGTCTTGTTTGTTCCTTCTCAGCATATTTTTATTTATTTATTGCATAAACTTACAGAGGCCTTCCTTCCCTTATATATTCCTACAATAATAAAAGATCTCTGGGATTCCGCTTTAATATCAATGACTATCTGCTGAAAAGAGGATAGACTTGTTTGCATTTCTTGCCACACATGCATGGCTGCTACCATACTATTCTTTACATCATTGATTTTCAACTTGGTTTTCCCAACATTCTCTTACATTTTGACTAGTTTAGTACTAATTGCTATGTTTTTTTTATTTTGAGTTTATATTTTTAGTATGTACTGTTAATGAGTATTCTGGCATTTTGGTGTATTTTGTTATATCCTACGTGGTTGTATGCATACCCACAGGTTTTAAACCTAGGAAGCTGGAAGCAGGGGGTGGTATAAGGGAGCCCACTCATTTATTCATTAACAATATTGCCTTCTTATTTCTTTCTTGAGTGATTAAGTGAAGAATCTTCTGGTTTTTTTCAACAAAATGTACCAACATGTTGTCCTCTAGCAAAGGCATCAGGGAGAAGCAAAGCCAGAAGAAGGGAAAAGCTTAACAGTTTTAAAAATCAAGAGCAAAGCACACTACAGATGCAGACAACTTCTTCAACAGAACACAACCAAGCTGTAGTTTCCAGAGTATTTAGATATTTAGAGGATTCTGTCCCTTTGTAAAACACTGAAAATCTACTAATGAGCAATGCTATATGTTTGATCTTGCTGTAAATTCTGCTCCTGTTGCTACCACTACTGACATGTGAAACCAGGGAAAACCTTCATATATTTTCTGATCTGACTATACTACAGGGTATAAATGTAAGAGACAATATGCTTTGGTAGTCATAATTAACAGAAAAAAACCAGGCTGATTTTTTAAAAATGTTAAGCAACTTTGTATCTTTTACTAACCTTAGTGGGAGCCCAACCTTTTAGAACACAGATCACATATTCAGGCACTTTATATTTAGGTCTTTCTTCTCTAACCCCTCAGGATAGTCTGTTTTTGTACTTGTATCTACAGTACTTACTCTTTTGCAATTCCCATCACTGTGACTTAGAGAAATGAAGCTGGTTTCTCTTTCTTTTTTTATTTCTTCCCCCTCATGTTCCCCATTGCTTGTGTTGAGTGTAATTGCATTGTAGGAGGTTTGACTGCCCAAACTTATTTTTACCCTATGTGACCTTCTACCAGTATTTCAGCCAGAATACAATTGTTTCTTTTCAAATCTGTATGGCGCTGATAGAAATGGAAATAGTTTCAACTCAATTCTACAGTAGAATAAGAAGCCAAGATAGGAGAACTGTATTACTCAGCAAATCTCAGTTCCATGAAAAGGCTTATTGAACAGCTAGTGAAGCAGACACTAGGTAAAATAACTCACTGTCAGGTACCAGCTGTCATAAAAGATTAGACACAGACATTGAGCACATAGAACTCTTAATTTGATTCAGCATTTGTATTCCTTTCTGGTGTAAGACTCAAAGGTTTCCACTTCAGCTGTCAGTGAATGGATAGATTTCTCTCTATGGTCCACTCTATAATCATTAGAAGGAGCAGGGTAATGCAAACTATTACCTTACATCAAAGGAGGAAAAAAGCTCCACAAGGCTTCTTTTTGATTGAAGATATTAGTTATTTCACTTGTTATGATAACATTTGCTACATTATTGTACAAAATCCCAGTTTCATGTACAGGAAAGAATATGCCATAAACCTTCTATTATAAAGTCTTAGACTGCACTCAAAGGACTTTAGTGTAGGTGTTAATGGACTATAACTCATAAGGTGATTGCAGCTCATAAATCCTAAAGCCAAAAGCACTTATACTAAAGAAATATTTTTGTTTGAATTTAAGTTTTCTTTTAAAATGTGTATGCTAATTATTGAAAGCACCTATTCAAATCGAACCACAGAATGGTTAAAAATAAGGCTTTCTTGTGCATATTATTATTTTAGATATCAGTGGGAATTCCTTGTCCTTCAATCAGTGAAATTGCTCAATACAATCAGTTTTCTAATGACTATTGGTTCACAATGTCACAGGTCCTACATGACAGAGGTCATTTTCAGGTATTTTTCACTCTGTGGAGCTATACTTAATGAAAATGTAAGCTACATATGTATTTGGACCTTCCCTGTGCAGTAGAGCATCTTAGAGAAGACAGATAACCTCCAGTATCTCTGTTAGTGGTTTTACATATAGAAGTGCTCATTTACTTATTTATATATTAGAAATATATTAAAAATGTATTAAAATAAATATTCATTTATTGCTTCCAAATTAATCTTCAAAAAGAGAATAAATGAAGCACTCTTGACCCAGTCCCTGATATCTCAGTAGATATCTAATAGTAGTAAAACTCCTAGTTCTCAGAACTTGTCAAATTTAGGAGTTTTACTCCAGTTCTTACAGAAGCTGAGAACCAAATATTGCTCTTTTGCATTTCCAAGATGAAAAGCATCTTATTTTTGTAACTTGTCTGTCAAGTTATTCCTTTCATATGGCAATCATGTTTCCTTCATGAAAACAGAGGAAGATAAGAGAAGGAAAGAAAATTCTCATTTAAGCTTTAAAATGCTGTCAGTAAACTGTTTAATAGAATTACAAGGTAATAGGAAAGCTTAAACTACAAAGTGTATAGACCCAAGGAACTGAGATCTAGTTTATTTTTTCAGTGAACAATTATGAAATAATTTTATTGTGCTTTTCCTTAATTAGGAAAATTTTTATGCTAATAAAGATGTAACACACAAATGAAAGGAACTTGTTCATTCAGTAATCCTATAACCTCAAATGAAACTGATCCTGCTGTCAGAATGGCAGTGTTAACATGAATAAACCCATGTAAAATTATGTCTTGTAAAGGAAATGTAGTAAAAGAAATAAAAAAGAGGAAATAAAATTCAGTCAGATACACTGGAGGCATCAGCGAGTCAGTGTTGTCATATCAATAGACATTCTTCAGTAATACAGTTTGTATAGAGGTTGTTGTCATTGATTACAAGCATTGCAGTGTGAGATCGAATTTCTATTTGCTGTAGAGAGATCAGGGCAAAGTACTGGATATTCCATTTTTAGCTAATTCCACAGATGTCAGTTTGCATGCCTTCTCAGTTCTCCTGTTGACCTGCCTCACCAGAAAACCACATGTTTTCTCCATCAGTATGATGGCAAATAAAAATAATTTTCACATCCTTTGCAGGTTAAAGAAAGGATGCCTCTTCCATTCTTTAAAATTTAAAGCAAAGAAATTAACAAAAATTGTCCTTTGTATATAATGTAACTTAAATTGATCTAAAGATTTCCGTTACTGTACAGGGTAGCTCAGGTACTGGTTACCCACATGCCATCATAGTAGTATCTTTGAGGCTAATTTGTCATTTTCTTTGCTTAAGATGAATAAAATTTTATTTAACTTTATGTAATTTTTCTTGTTACGCATCTACATCTAATGTTTTTGACAGCTCTTTTTTGTCTTTCACTTACATAGTACATAGCCATATGAAGTTAGGTTTCCTTGTTCATAAGATAGGTTTATAAAATCTTTCTTTTATTTTACTTTTTTTTGTTCCTTTTCACAAGGTTCACATTCTTCCAATAAACACAGGGAAAAATCGTTTTCACAAATAGTTCCTGCTATTTTTTCTCCTGTGTTTATTGTTTAAAGTGATGTGCTGAGGACGACTAATATCATCCGCTAACTATAATGCAACCAACCATATCACTTTCTAATTAAGCTAAACTGCTTAGAATTAAGGCAACAGTACATTTCTTGAAGTAGAAAAATTACAGTAGAAAAGGTTAGAGGATAAAAATAGAGCACAACCTTTTACTGCTTTGAAATTCAATGTTATATTTTCTTTCAGATGTGCCACATATTGCTAAAAGTGGAATCATCACTACTGATTTATATATTTTACAACTTCCACAGTCTGTTTTGACAAACACATTTCTTGATTGTTTTTAATAAAACAAATGGGTGTATTGTCCTGTGTTACGTATCTCATACGCCCTTTTTGAAGATTTGCAACTGAAGCAAAGCAATGTTAACAGCCATGTCCTTTTTGTATTAATGTTCTTTCCTCCTCTTTGAAATAGGATGTGAAAGTTCTCTCCCTTGTTTCTCATTATATATGTATAGAAACTTACTCAACTTCTTTAGAGTCTTCAGTGAAGCAAAGTTGCATCGCAAATTTGTTCTTATCTTTTTCCTTGGCTTAATTTTATTTATAATTAAGTTGGTCTTTCCAGAAACCATTTTCTGTGCATGTACAGCAAAATCCATTTTAAAGTTCTGTCATAGTATTTCACCTGCAGAAGTGGCAGAAAAACTTGGCTTGTGAAAATCTTGATATTTAAAAATAAGTTACCAAACAGAGAATTTTTTACTGTTTCTAACAGAAAAAGCTGCAAACATAGAATTCTAGAATTAACTTTGTATTTAGCATTATGAAAACATAAAATATCTAGGTCACAAGAAGAGGATGAGTGAGCCAATCCACCTTAATAGGTACTTTAGAACTCTGTGAATATTTCCAAATACATGCCAACTGCATCAGGCACTAATAAACCAACTAGTTTACAGCTAGGTATATTAGAAACGTCATCAAATTCAATAAGGGAATCAGTAAAATGCTCTTTATAATGCATAAAGCTTTAAAAAATTTTTCTTTATAAAGTATCCTTTAGAATATTTGGTGGATGATATCTATCTATGTATCTATATACACCTAGAGAGAGAAAGAGATGAATTCAGAACAAATAGTCCTATTTTCTCCAAGCTTTCAAATCATCTCAGACTGTGATTCTTCCAGATTCTGTATATTCTGTAGATTCATACAGTCTAGAAATTCATAACATTGTTTTTCCTAGCTTAAAAGGGGGTAAGAATAAGGGGACATACCAGGGAACAGAACTGACAATTACATTACTCCATTGTCAGGTTTCTCACGTAGATAATTTTTTTCAGGGAGAATTAAGATTTCAAATATATGTATATAAATTTACCAATCTGACCAAGTAGACACTAAAGTAAATCAGAATAATTTAACCAAATAAATTGAATCCTGGATGAGGAATTTAAACCACTTTGGCTATTTCTAATATCCAAATGGTTAACTCAGCTGGGTAATATATCCAGAAATGTCTTTTTTTTTAGACCTTAGTTTCAATGTAACCTCAACACAAGGTAATCTCAGATTCAAGAGAACCTGAATCCTGCAGAATGTACTGAATGAATGTCAAGCCACTTCTACATATTTTATTACTTTATTACTTTAACCATCTGGGAAAAACTTCATGAATTAAGGCAGGAGATCCACAATGAGGGTTGTCTTCGTCTCTCATCACAATCTTAAGTATTGCTTCTTCTTGAGAGCCCCAAAGAAGAAGCTGGCAGACAAAGAGTCAAAAGAAACTGGATTTTTCAGTTCTTCCTTCAAACAGAACCAATTACCTTGAATTAGCAAGTGGAATATAGATGATTACGTACTCCAATATGCATAAATTATACTTTTCATATGAGCACAGCAGACACAACACCAACTTAGAAAATTACCTAGGTATATTACTGCACTGTAAGGAAGGACTGCTTCATCATTTTTCATTACTCTGATACCTTAGAACTTGCTTTATTAGGTTAATTATTTCATACCTGTTAATAACACTTGTTTGACTGAAAAAACAAATTATATGATATAAGAGTTATACCAGAAAGCATGTGATAAACCAGCAATTCTTTTCAGAAATACATTTGGTAAAAAGTACTTTGGTGAGTTAAGTACTGCATTTTAATTTAGGGCTGCAGCAAACAACTGGTTACCTCTAAAATTTACTTTTTATGGTATTGTTTTAATTTATGGCAGTTTCAACTAAATGACCCAAATAATACAAATGTTGGATTCCAAATGAATTTAGCCCATGAAAATCCCATTTGCAACACATTAACTAAACTTCAGAGGAATTGTCTTTATTCAAATATAATTACTGCGTTGCAATATATTATTTCAGCCAGCACCATGATTTGGCAACTTTGCTTAAAAAAATATTTGATCAATACCACAGAGCAAAATCAGGATTTGAAACAAAGATTTTTCAATGTAGAGATGCTTTCTACTTACCTGTTAAATCTACAAGAAAGAAAAATTAAAATGAATAAATTTTCAGAAGTCTATCTCATTTGTTCAATGCACAATTTATTATTAGTTACTTTGAAAAGGAAGAATAAGAGCAGTTGGACCCTCTTTTAATGTATATTTGTCATAGTAAACTCAAAGACAGGCAACTAAGAATGGTAAAAAGAAAAGGAATGCAAACATTTATCCAATAGCTATATTAAAACAAATCATAATGAGCTTTGCATTTTAAAGAAATAAAAAGAAAAAAGAAGAAAAAAGACTGAATTTAGTTAATAAAACCTAAAATGCCTGGAAACCTTAGATATTTCATTAAGCCAATGTTGTCCTAAGTATAGAGTCAGTCAAATCTTTACAGATTTAAATGATCAGTGTAATCACAGAACTGACACATATCAACAGTGTTTCTCCTTTCACCTGATTTCTTCAGTTGTTCTTCTCTGACATTTTAAATTATCTCTGCCTTTACATACAAGACTCATTGTCTTTAAGTGATGAAATTAACCTATTACATAAAAATACACTTCACCTAAATTTTCATTTCCTAATAAAAACTTGCATATCCAGTAACATTTCTACAAAATTGATTCTGCCTTTCACTTTCTTACTTAATTCCATAGTATGGTGAAAAATTATGTTGGTATATTCCTGGCATGGGGTTAATATATTAACATTTTCATTTGATTTAATCAAGTACATTGTTACTTTAGAAAATGATTCTGTGAAAGGAAGTAAAGAGAAAAGATACCCTGGGATTACATTTAGTGTCTATGAAAGCTTTTTATCCCATATTCTCCCATTTAAGTAAACATTTGGATATTCTTCTCAACCCTATATACCCGGTCTGTGATTTGAGAATCAAGCTGGCTCCTTTCCATCTCATCTATTATCACCAATAATAGGTTTTCCAGGCCAAATTAGTCCCTTGTTTGCACCTGTGCCCCCAATGCCGTCACTGAGTTTGCACAGCTGTAATTGCCTTGAATACAGTAAACAGCTCAGATGATGCACAAGCTGGAATTGGATCCACTTGTGAATCTCTTTTAGCTGTGAGGACTGTAAGGTCAAACAGAATATAAAGCAGAAAAACTTACCCTTATGACTAGAGTTGGTAGATATAATTTTTTCAGGAGCAACCCTGCTTGGAGAAGGAATGCATTTTGTTACACTTTTGGGATGGATAGAAAACAAAAGAAATATGATTTAGGTTTTCTGCAGAAATCAGATTTTGAATTTACTGTCTGAGTAGTGGTTTGTAGTTCAAATAAAGGACAGGATTCGTGTTCAGCTTTTCCAAATGTGGAGAGTTTAAAAATGTAATAATGAGAAAGCTGTCCATTTCAAGATAGTTTGTAACTGAAAAGGGTTACAGTAAGAAGTAAAGTTTTACTCTTTAGTCAATGGATTAAAACAGGATTACATATATTTTAAACTCTTTAATCCACCAAATGTAACCTCTTACTGTTATCTATAATTTACTTTTTTTTTTTTTAATCAAAACCACAATTCCTGCACTAAATCAAGGAATAGAAGGCCTGGGTAAAATATTAATTTTTAGTTTCTGACTGTTTATTAATTGTAATCTTGTCTAGTTATTCTCTACAGTGATGATGAAAAGAGAATTCAGAACATAATATTTTTCCTACTGTAAAACAGAGAGCATAAACATAAAAGGCCAAAAGCCCTTAATCTCTCAGGTCAACCTGTCCAGTTTGCAGATAAGGACCTCTCAAATAGTTCTGAGGTCCCAAAACACAATTCTTTTTAATCTGGCGAACGAATATCTAAATTAGCTTTTATAATTGCAACACCTTCTGCAACAGGAAAAGTAGATTGTGATCCCAGCCTTCTATGTCAAATAGAAGCATTCTCATTTATTTCAGCAGAAATAAGTTCAGAAGTTTAAAGAGCTGACGATATTTGAATGCCAGCTACATAAAATTATATTTGAACAGTCTAATGTTTTCTTTCTCTCTGGGCCACAAAAATTACACTTTTTTTAACAGACTTTTATTCCTTTGAACCTGTTTTCCCTTGATATCAGGTTGCAAAGCACTATCCACCAAGGCATCTCTTCAATCGTTAAAGAAAGACCTTTTGTGATGTTTTTAATTAGTTTTAACCTTCTTCACATCTTCAAGCATGGTTATGGACATTCATTGATTTTAATTACCATACTGATAGCTTACTGCTTTGCACTTCTTATTAAAATGACCCTCTAGCACTTCTTTTGAAAAAGTCCTCCATGTAGGGGGTTTTTTCACTCTTAAAAAATTTATTTGAATTTGTTTTGATTTTCTGTGTTAAAATGTTGAGTATTGTGAGAAAATTTTGCATGTTATCAATTTTCATAAACATAAGAGTTTTGAAGACAGAAAATAACTTTTAAAAATGTTTTATTCTGACTACTTAGAGGGATTTTTGGAGGAGGAGAGTGTTTGCATGTTTGTCACATAATGTGAAGCTTGTAAATTCATTACATCCATGAAAAGAAGCAGAAATCTGTTACCAACAGCAGTGTCCAATATTAATTCTCATTTGCTCAGCTTCTAGGTAATCTCACTAGGGTGTTTATCACCTAGAAACCAAATCTGTATACAGTAATACCCCATATAAAGCACTTGTCATTACAGTGGAATGCACCTTCTGTTTCAAACAGAAGAAACCTTCCTGTTGTCTGCCAGAACTAAATCATATATTTTCCCAGTTTTCAAATAAACATATTTCAGCTTCATAAGCCCTCAGTCTCTGCTGCTAGATGTGCAGCATTTAGGCAGCACAACACATTTTAATGTCAGTGTGTTATTCTTGCTTCTTATCCTTCTCTCTCTCATGTCTAGGTCATACAAACTCTGTAAATTCCATAGTTTATTATTTATAGAACCTGTTGATGCAAAATCTTTCCCTACATGAGAGGAAAAATTTGGAGAAATATCATAAAAATATTTCCCTTGCATCAAAATCTTGTACACTCTCAGGATTATGAAAAAGCAAAATTAAAGGTGAAAGTCTTTCTAAAGAGAACAGAAATATTATAAGGTTTTAGTGCTGGGTTTTTTTGGTTTATCAGCCAACAATTCTGAATGAAACATAGAGGAAATTTGACATTATCTCTCCTTTTATTTTTCCCTCTGAGGTGGCACGACACTAGCTGTCCCATCTGAAGTATGCTCTGTATCTGCTAAGAGTGTGTGCTCATACTAAGGTCATCTGTATTGCTACTACTACTGTAGATTTGTGGAGTACCTAGCTTCCAATTCAAAACTCTAGGATATTTGCATAATTTAAAAAGCATCAATTATTCTCTAGCTGATAAAGCATGCCTCTTTTACTTTGCCTTTGATTTACTGAATATTTAATTTTTTTGGAAATCATTTTAATTGTAGACCTAGGCTCCATTTTAGATTATTATTTGGGTTTGACCTTTCTTCTTCACTGGACAACTACTTAAAATTTATTGCTGATTTTATGTTTTCATAGATCTTTGTCTCATGCATCATTCAGAGGAATTTATTAAAGAACAAATACAATATAAATACAGGTATGTATTTGTAAAATCAAGGCAAGTCTTTTAAAAAGGGAAAAGCAGTTTTTAAGGAAAACAGCTAGTAAAATAACAAGCACAGTGGTATCGTGAAGTGCAAGAATGTGATAACTGTCATTACTAAAACTTTCTAAAACTTCCAAGTTCTAGTAAAGAAAAAAATCTTTCCTTTTTTGCTTTCCAAAGATAGCAGTAATTATATGTATTAATTTATGGGATTTTTTTAAAAAACTACTGTTCAATAGAAAGGTGGCTGGAGTGTGACTTATAGAGAGCATTATTTTTTCTGGCTTTAGTTAGTTTGCATATAGTCATTGCAGCAAACTGGCTATGAAAGTGCTCTTAAGCCAGGTTTTCCTGCCATACACTTGTCTTTATTCAGTACAAATTTTTCATAGGAAGAATTTTGAATACTTGGTAATGATAAAGGGATAAAGGACTGATAAGCTCTTTGAATTTCCGTAAACCCTGATAAAGTGACTTTTGGCCACAGCTAGGGCATGATTTGGAGGAGTATCAAAGCAGATAAGCATTTCATAATTTCAGTCTTATTTCAGTGTACATTTTCTTTGCCTAATGTCACAGGTCATGTTAATATCCTGAAAAATATGATGCACATACACAGACAAAATTTTCTTCTCTTGCAACCTTTTATTTTTATGTTCTCTTTATAATACCATGTTCACCACTAACATTTGCTGTGACTCAAAATGCTGAACTAAGGAAGGCAGCATGATATTTGTGCCAAGTGAAAAAGTGATTCCTGGAATGTCCTTCACTGCAATGAAACAAACAAAGCCCTTTAAAGTTCATACTAGAATTTGAACTAGCACATAACAAGCAAATAAATCTCTTTTATGCAAATACAACTTTCCTTAGAACATGAAGCCCTGCATAAAGCTGAACAGCTTACTCTGCATTATTTAACATGAAAAAAAAATCGAAAGGAATAATTGAGCCTAGATATTATTATTTTTGTAGAATGAAGAATATACAGCATGTATTCTAAATTGCAGTGATACAGACCATTCAACAGATGTCTGGATCTCAATCCACCAAGGATTTGAGCTACTTTTCTAAGCCATTTCCCTTACTGAAAAGTAGATTAAAGTTTCTAATTTCTCTCACAATGACTCTACACAGTTATGACATTAAATATTTTTAGAGCTGATTTTAAGTGTTTTTTTCCATTATATCTGTGTCTATCCATCATGTGATAATCTGCTTTTTATGCAAAATGTAAATGCGAATCTAAAACTTCAGTATTTGGTAAAGCCACAATGTTTTATGCTTTCTGATCTCCCTAACTGATTTTGGAATTACCCATTCTTATGTGTGAATATTTCCAGATACATGCCAACTGCACCAGGCATAAATGAAGTGCAAATCGTGTGCAATTTAGATTAAAAGAACTCATAAATAAATCATCTGAACACTGCAGTATCTCTGCACTTCACTAATAGAAGAACTCCAGGACTACCAGATATAGCCTCATTTGATAACTTTCCAGCTTATTCTATTAATCAGGTTGTCCAGTATTACAGAGTTCAAGGAGTTCAAGGCCAGAAAAGACAGCGTTTAATTTTACTTCATATATATCTCAGTCAATTATTTTTCATAAAACAGACTTCTAGGTGGTGTAAAACATTTTGAGATACAAGCAACTGTTCTGTGTGCCTCTGATGAGAAGGGCCCCCTATATCATGATGCCCAACAGTCCTACAGTGTCAGAAAAATGATCAGGTAAGGTACAACAAAATACCTGTAGGAAGCAAATAGCATACCACATAGCCAGGGGAAAAAAAAAAAAAGTATTTCTGCTGTCCCAGGAGGGAAATTCTCTACAGTATAAACTTCAGTGGACACAAAAAGCCTCAATAAAGGATTACACTCACCCCAATTTCTTCAGTTTAGAATCATTATAAAATACTTCCCCTTATAAACCAAACAAATGAACAGAATGTTTAATGAGTAGTTATGAACACGCCTTTAAACAAATACAAATTAGAATTAACCCAACTAAGGTAAAACCTAGTAAAGTGTTATTCAGATGTCAAGAAGTTAATACAGACTAGGTTTGTTTTGAGCTTGCAGAGTTCAGAATTAGATGTGCAAATAACACCAAGACTAGACCATTGTCATTTGCTGGTCTATAGCCTTCACCAAGATTTCTTTTTCTGTGTCTGTAGTATAATACACAGGCTCAGGAACATTTAAATTATAGTCCAGCTAGAGAAATTAGTTGTTCAAGAACTTTGAACTGTCCCCAGATTGTTCCTCTATCTCATCTAAATTTACTTTATCTAAATGTAAGATTAGGCTAAGGCAAAGAACTGTGCTTTTCATCCCGTGAATATCTAAGGGGTATTGTGTGTAGCTTAAAGGAAAGTAATTAACTCTGTAGTATACATATGTATATACTGTATATAAATGTAGTGTATAATCAGCATCTAATCTTCCAGTCAATTAGAAAACCAAACAATAAGAATAATTTGTTTTGCATGAGTATATGCAGTAATTATCTCTATAGATGCAATAATTACATCTATAGATTTACTTGCCTTTTCATCAAATCCTTATTTATTTTTATAACATAGTTAATAGATACTATAGTAATCATCTACAGTAGTTATCAACTACTACAGTAGTTTAAGATATCAAAACACAGACATATTTGTACTTTACAAAAAATTCTACAATTCAATACATTCCCTGTGCTGTGTTGTTGTAGAGTAGATCTTGTGCAATTATAATTGCCACTACATTGCACCTACTGTGAACAAAAGTTTATCAGTTCACAGATTAGCTAACCTTACTGAATGTTTCCTTTCCTCGCTACTTCTTCTCACTATGTTTTTTTGCCCTGTAACATCATGTCTCAAATCTACATGTAAACTATTGTAAAATCAAAGGGAAAGTAATACTTTCATGCTTTTAGCGTAACAAATCCTACTGTAAGAAATAGATTTTTACAGTGAAATCTCTGACCTTAAACAATACCTCAAGCAAAAAGAAATTGGTCTGTTTGCTTGATAGAAGTAGTAATCAAATAGAAAGGGTTGAAGACTGATGCTAAATAAAAAACAATGTCAGAAATTTTAAAGAGTATTGATGGAAAAATATTTGTGTTTGAGCAGTATTGTACCATAAATGAACCTCAGCTTACTTGTTTAGAAAATCACAACTAGAAACACAAGCTTTGTTGAAATGTATATACATTTACATATACATACAAATAAATGTGAGATGCAGTGGTATTGTTGAACTGTTTACATATATAACATAATATAAAATATTTTTAATGTCAAAACTTATCAGTAAAAGTCAAATAAATCAAAATAGTCACATTATGCAAAAGGCAGAATCTTTGCCACCTACAAGACAAGCAAGGTTCCTTGGTGATGGTAGCTACTGCACTGGATTCAATAGTTGCTTTGACGTAAAACTGTGAAGAGTGCGGCCAACAATTAACATTTGGTGGAGAAACTCATTTACATTGCTTAGCTCACGATTTGTCACCAGATAAAGATGTTAAAAAGTTAGCATTCACTAATGGAAATAATTTTTTTTTTTCATGGCAAGAGTGCAAAGAAAAGATACAGAATAAATGGAAAATCATGAATCTTCTTAAGCTTTAGATTATGGAGCACTGTTCAAAGACTGGAGCTATTTTAGACACCAAATAGTTGTCCCTTCTTGTGCAAGTATGAAATATTTATGTGGAGTAGAAGTTTTCTCATCTTCAGTGTATTGCATTGTTTCAATTAAAATTACAGTATAACATATCCCTAGATATTTATTGAGGAAGTTTTATTAAAGCTGCAAAAAGGGATGAGGCAGAAAGTAAAGCCTGCTGTGTAGCCAATTATTCATGAAACAGCCATAAAGACAAAGTTTATAATTGCTCTTCTGAAGAAATTATAACTTCTTTATTATACCCAATAAAATACAATTTTTTCTTTTTTTCATACAAAATACAAAATTTTTCTTTATAGTACTAGTTAATTTGTTACTTTGACTATATTTCATTTCTAATAATCTGTCCAGAGGGATCTGAACTTTCTGGGTCAATGGGTCAAGGCCAAAGGTGTGAAGTTTGATAAGGTGAAGTGCTGGGTCCTGCACTTGAGTCACAACAACCCCAGGCAGCACCACAGGCTGGGGGCAGAGTGACTGGAAAGATGCCTGGAAGAAAAGGACCTGGAGGTGTTGGTCAACAGGTGGCTGAACATGAGCCAGCATATGTCCAGGTGGTCAAGAAGGCCAAAGGTGTCCTGGCTTATATCAGAAACAGTGTGGTCAGCTGGACCTGGGCAGTGATTGTCCCTCTGTACTCAGGTGAGGCCACACCTCGAGTGCTGTGTCCAGTTCTGTGTCCCTCAATACAAGAAGGGCATTTTTGGGGTTTTTGTTCTTTCTTTACTACGCATGGAGTTTTCTAAACTATGTATACTTTGGACTGAATTAGACATCGTTTAAGTATAGATTTAAGTGTATTTCTTCAAAATCCATGGAGACGAAATATGCATGCAAGAGTTATGAAATTTGACAGGAAAATATTTAACATAGATCATGTAAATAAACCTGCATAATTTCACACACTTTGATGTATGAAAACCGATTGCAAAATCATGAACTTCCTATTTTAAATTATGAGGGATAAAAAAGTCAACGTTTATTATCATCTTCACCCTCCTTTTCATTAATTTCAAATTATGCCTTTAAGTTGCAGAAAACCTGTGTACCCAGATCCGCGAAGGAAGATGGAACCAAGCGCCAACATTAAAGTCTTCTCATGATAGCTTTCCTTATATTGTACCTAATGTGTAAGGTGTCTGAAGGTCTTTATGGCTGGCTCTAAATGCTTGTGGTTGAAGAGATATAGAATAACCTTGGCATTCTGCTAACCTTAGATCATTATTTTGGAGTTAAATTCTACCAGGATTTTCAATCTGAATATTTCTAGTCCCAGCTGACAAGGAAAAACTCCAAATTCTCTACAAATGTGGTCCAAAATGATGATAAATATTTCTGTCAGCATCTTTTTTTTCTATACCTTTCCCTACTTTTTTTCCCAATAAACTAATACTTGAAGAATTTGATTTGGCTAGAGATTTTTCTTTTTTTGGTAGGAATTCTCCATCTGTCTTTCTTCTAAGCTGTTTGTCATTTCATACATTACTTATTAAGCCAGAGAGAAAGAAGGTGAAAATGATTCCTCAACTTAGCAATGAGGGCATTTATTAGAAAGGATGGGCATAATAATTCACTTTCCTATCCCAACTAATGTATGCTGAATCCCTGTAGATCCTGCATATCTACCTGCAAGGCCAAAATGCTGTGACTTAAACTTGCTTTCTGTGCAGTGTAGGGCAATGTACTCTGGGCTTATTTGCACACATTTACAATCAAATGTTGCTAAAGTAGTTTAGCTTGCATTTTCCCAACATAAGAACACACAAACAGCATGTCATACCATATTACTTCACTATTCCTTCCTTTTGCCCCAGAGTGTTTTCACTCTGTATGCAAATTCATTTAAGTGTTTTGCAGAGACCACATTTAGAGAAATTTTGATTAGAAATTCAACCTAACTTTGTATAGAACAAGCAATAAAGGGCAGCTAGATGTTGATTTACTTCCTAGATCTTACGCTGAAGAAGGCAATATGTTTTTTGTTTGTCCCATAGTACAGTGTTACCTCAGATTACTGAAGTGCCAAGATTCATTCTGTATATGAACATAGAAAACTATCAATAGAGCTGGCACTGAATTGGAAATTAAGAAGCAGAATGCAGAAAAAAAGTGAAAGAATGAACAATATTTTGGTAGAAACTTGAAGCACACCCCTTTCTTTTCTCAAATTGTCCTGACCACAAGTATCTTAACACTTAATGGAGTCAAAACTGACATCAGACAGATTAAGAAAAAACTACGTCAGTGACAAGTTATCCTTGAAGAATTATTTGTTCTTCCAGTATTTTCCTTTCTTGCTGCTTTCCTATCTAAACTAAGAACTGTTCTCCTCAAGCCCAAAGAAAGCTTCTTTTCATACTTTTCATTACCTAAATTTAAAAAAAAAGCAAAACAAAACCAAAACAACAAACAAACAAACAAAAAACAAGAAAAGAGGGTTGTATACTAATTCATCTTTTTGTTAAATACTAATTCATCTTTTTGTTAAATACTTCAGGATAACTTTGGGGTTTTAAGTGTATTAAATACTTCAGGATAACTTTAAGTGCATTTTTCAAGCATGTACTTTTAACTTTATCATAATTTCTGTCAAGAGATAAAAGTATAAAGTAATGTGCCAATAAAATATAGAATTAGTTTTCAAATATGTGATTTGAATTTTAAATTCTTTGAAACAGTTCCTCACTTGAAGCAAACTAACATAGTTCCTTGTATGAATTCTTTGGAAATTAGTCTTTTTATACTGATAGAAAAAGCAGAATGCAAAATCTCAAGATCAGTTTCTTACTGGGGTTGACTGGATGTTTATGTGCCTATGTGAATATGAAGCTTGTAGGAAAGACGTGCCATACTCAAAGACGTGAAAAAGATTGCCCAACAATGATTTGTCAACTAAGCTGACAAGTTTTAACAAATTATTTTCAACAGAGATTCAAAATATTCTGCAAAACAGCAGTTGATAATATTTGTTAAATTACATATTAAATTAATGATTGACATTAGAAGGATTGGCAGATATTTGCTTTAGTAGCAAAGCTATATTAATGGTATTTGCTGTGAACTTTCTGAGTCACTTACATTTATCTTTGGAGAATAACAATGAGGCATACGAATGTTGTTAATTTTGTCCATGTACCATAATTGTATTTCTTATGAGTCCTGTCTACCCAAATAACCATACAATAATAAAGATAAATGTCTGACAGAGCTCTACAAATACTATTCTAAATGACTGAGTCAGACTGAAATTTGTCATATTGTCTAATGTTTAACAATGAGAGCAATTTGAGGACAGTTGCATTATGCACAAGTTCTGCATCATTTCAACAGCTTAAAGCCACAAGGACAGATTTTAATTGTTTATGTGATATATCATTTAATTGTATCCTTCACTCTGTACCAAAATAAGAACACAGTAAATTAATAATAAGCTCAGGCACAGCTGCAAAGTAACTGCTACAGGATAAGATTGATTTATATCTAAGGTGATGATGCCTGTACTCCAGATAACTAAAAAGGGAATATAAATTTCCTGCAATATCTCAGATCATGATCACAAGTTTGATATTCCAAATTTCTGTTGATACAACAGACTTTGATATATGGCACTATGGTATACACTTGTGTGAATTAACTTTGAAAGTGTAAGAGTAGATAGGAGTTGAATGACTTTCCAGAGTATGTTCTTTAGCTCTGTCACATATTTATATGGAGCAGCAGGTACTGAGTGTCTACACGAAAGTAATAATGAAAAGTAATGCAGACAGAAATAGCTTGCCTCTAGCAAGACTAATGGCAAGGTCAGACCACATCAGTTAAATGAGAAAGCCTTCAAGATAAAGTTCATTCCACACATTATGAACTGTGGCGGTGACCCAAGTCCACCTTTGCTATGAGAATAAATGACATCAAATGGGTTGATTTTCCCCCTCAGGACAGTGAGCCTGAGGGGGAAGAGGAAGGCGTGGCTGGGAAACTTCCCAGGCTTTGAGTTATCAATCATTTGTTTCATCTCCACCCTTTTCCCCTCAGAGTTAGGTTAATATGCATTAAGGGCAAGAAGGTTCTATTGTTCTGTTATCTTGACTGGAAGTTTTAAATATGTTCCTCCCCTGTTAGAATGTTATTGGGTACCTGTCATTTCTTGTCATTCCCTGATTTGTTAAGCCCTAGATCCTCTCCTTGTTCTCCCCCCTTCTTTGTTTATAAAAACCCCTGTATATAAAAACCACTGCTCTGGGCTTTTTGGTAGCTCTGCATTCTGAATTCCTGCTGGCCTGAGTGGTGACAATAAAACCTTGGATGCTGCTACCAAGAGTCCCTCCGCTCCTTTGTCCTCGCCTCTCTACTTTGTTAACTACTTTGTTAACGGCTGCTGCTGCTCCCATAGCCTAGGAGCTGACGGCTCCCGAGAGAAGGCAGACAGAAGCTTGCACAGCCTGCAAGCCGTCTGAAGCTTGCACAGCCTGCAAGCCGTCTGACCGAGCCGAGCGCCTACGTTGCCCACAGGCTACAGGGCAAGCCAGCGGTCAGCGACAATGAACTCTTTTTCTCCCTCCAAACAAGTGTCTGCTTTTACAAGTGTAAGGCTGCTTAACTGTAAATTCAAAGATCTACACTAAAAACAACAGTGAAAAAAGGCTTCTAAATAGTAAACAAGAATGCTAGGCAAATTAAAACGAACCAAAACAAACCAACCAAAACTCAACCAAAACCCCTGCAATGGGTAAAAATACAGTAAATATAATCTTTTAAATATTCCAAAATACAGCACAACTGCTGTATTAATCACATAAAAAAATTCAGCATTACCATTCCTTTTATATTTTGTTAAATATTCTAAATAATGTTGAAAACCAATGTTCAATAAGTAAAAATACAGAGAACCAGCAAGTAGATTCAGAGTTTCTCTCTTGAAGTATGATTACTTTTCAGTCATCTGTGAGAAAACTCTCCTTGCTGAATTTTGGTCCTCAAAGCTGATTAGCGATATCATTACACATCCCTCCCAGGCAAGAACTTGACATTTCAAGTCTCTGCTTGTTCAATTTAAGTTCTAGTCTTAGTTTCATCCCTTCTTAAGTACAAAATTAGAGGTAAATTAACTGCTATCTCACTAAACTCTATAATGTGCAATTTGAACCAATGCCAGTTTCAACTAATCCTGAACTCAGCCTAAGAAGTGTGGTGCAGGGTAAAAATTCTCCATTAATTTTTCTCCCTTTTAAGCTGCTGCCTTATGGTTGTTGCTTGGCTGTGAATGAAAAAAGCAGCCCTCAAAATTTTGCAGAGCTAGATAAGACCACGTTCAAAGAAATTACAGTTTGCAGAGATCTCTGTGCAATACCATCAATTGGAAAAAACATTTCTTTTTGGTACTTTTCTGACAGTTGAAGAAAGGCACATAGATGAAAACATAAGGCACTTTGAGGTTACTCAAAACAGAAAAAAGAAAAGGCTAAAACCATTAACACGTCTTTAAAGTATTTTGGTTAAATGTTTCATAGTTTTTATTTATCATTTGACAATGGAAATAATAAATAGCTTTATAATTGAAATAGTATCAGTTAAAACAACAGCAATAATAATGATAATGATAATGATAATGATAATGATAATGATAATGATAATGATAATGATAATGATAGTAGTAGTAATAATAATAATAATAATAATAATAATAATAATAATAATAATAATAATAATAATAGACATGAAGGGTGCCATCACACTTTCAGAATAGTGAATTGTAGGAAAATTACACTATTTTGAGAGGGAATTTCAAAATCTCAGGAGGAATAAGACAAATATTGAAGATTAGTAATGGCCATGACTTTAGAGGCTAGGCAAAATACAGAATACTTGCAAAAAAATGACCACAGCTATGCAAAAGAACAAAAATTTTCAGCCAACTTTTTTTCTCCCTGTGAATAATTTTTGGTAGAATGCAACGGAGGAAATCAGAAACTCTTGATGGACAGGTTTTAAACACAGAGAGAAGTAAAACTTATCAAAATATGACCAGAAATTACACATAAAATAGTGTGAATGAAACTAATTATTCTGATACAACAAAAAGGACGGTTCGTGCAGAACTATACAGGAGTTCTGTGTATAGTGGAAAGAAAAATGACACTGCTGGACCGCAAGCTGCCCGGTGGCTTGCCTGTGATGATGATGCTTGGCTTTGGTCAGACCCTTCCTGAGGCTGCCAGCGCAGCTCCTGGTCTGCCTTTCATGCGCAAGCTGTCAGCTACACAGCCAGGAGAGCAAGCAGCTGTCAGATGAAACAATGTAGTGGTGCAGGGAGGAAGGAATGAGAAGGACTCTAGGTAGCAGGAGTCCTAGTCTTTATTCCCTGCCCTGGGGGAGAGCAGAATGCAGCAACTGAAACACAAGTTACCAAGAGCCCAGAACACGGGTGTGCAGAGGGTTTTAAGGGAACAGAAAGGGGTAATCCAAGGGGAGGAACAATGAATAAGCCAATGGGGGAACATTACATAATCATAAACATCCAATGAGCACAAACAAGGGGAGGAATACATTAAACTCAGCCAATTGAGGTACAAACCTAATAGAACCTTCTGGTATTCTAATGAATATTAAACATCCATGAGGGGATGGGGGAGGAGATGGAATCCTGATTGACAATCCTAACTGGCGGACAATTGTCCCACCCTGCCTTCCCCATCCCCCTCAGAGTCACTGTCATGAGGGGAATAGTCTGTCCACCTGATATCTTAATTTATCCACATTGAGAAGGCAGGCGGGGCTGACCGGCCGGGTGGGCCAGATGGGACTCCATCCATAGGCTGGGCCACAGCCACAGAAAAATACAGAGAAAATTCCAGATGGCTTCCTATCTGGCTATCTTGATGCAATGATGCACTTATGCATTAAACAACAAAACGTTTGCAAAAGTTAAAATCTTTTTTCCTGCATTTGATAGGACACAAACAATTTTTAGGATGATGTTCAATTTTAATTTTTACTGGCTTCAATAGGGACAGATTGTCTACCAAAATATCTTGAATATATCTCTGTTCTAATCAAACAACAGCAAGAAAAGTCTGAATTTCAAAATTACAAAGAAAGAGAAAGTTTTTATTTAGATGCTTAAATGGTGTCACTTCATTACTGAGAACACAAATTCAAGCTAATTGCAAAAAACCCCAAATTCGTTATTTATATGCTTTGCCTAAATGGGGGGATTTCAGAAAGTATGTTCGCTTTCTTGTAGTAGAGTTTGTGAGAATGGTGGTAAGAGTTCATCTTAGTTAATGTGTGACAAATTCTGTTCAAATAGTAACTCTCTGGTCTTGACTGGAAAAGTCACTGAACAGAAATAATTTTTCAGAGTTGACTTTACGACTTGTACTTTTTCATTTCACAGTGAATAATTTTGATTATTGATTAGTTTGTTGCCTACGGATATAAAAGAGAGCTAAGTTTACCAGAAACAAGTTATCTGTATTTGCAGCCAGAATGAGGATAAATATGCATGCATACCCAGATACTACTTATATGCAAATGTACTCTGTAAAGACAGGAGGTATCTTTAAGAATCCATATAATTTACGTAACATTTTTAATGACAAATAATACCATAAACTGAGAAGCATTTAATTGCATGTGAACTAGGTTAGGAAATTCTCATAGCTTCTCATTGGAAAGCCTGAGTTATAAACCTATTTAAGGCCTAGATAGAACACAGAGAATCCTGATTCCTTTTGCACATGTGCTGGTGATAAAGACTCCTACTTTTCTTTGTATTTCTTCTAGCTTTTCTTTTTATGTGATGAAACTGTATGTAAATAGTGTGCTAGCCTAATTGAGCATTAAAGACAAAGACACAAAAACCCCTATCCGCAAGGTTTAGAGTAAGGACTTCAGTGCAGGTTTTCTGATGCTTAGGAAGAAAAAAAAAATAAATATATATATACATATATATATATATATATATATATATATATATTCTACGTGTACATGCATGTGTGTGTATGCATTATAGATAGGTATACAATCCTGCTGTGAGTGGATTGCAGAGCCACTATGTCTTGAGCCAGTGATCATCCATTACAACTTCAAGAGGAGAAGCTGAGCAACAACTCAAAACAGGTAACAAGTAGTCATGCTCATTAGGTCTCAATTAGGTAAAAACAGTAGTTTGAATTTAGTTGTTTTAATTTTCTTGAATGTAGCAAATCGGCTTTTTCAAAAATCCCTCTCTCTTCCGTCTCAACCTTTACTGTTTTGGTTTGGTTTTTTTAAACCTTGGATGAAGAAAAAATTGAATTATTGACCTGCATAATTGAAATCTCAGCAAGCTTTATGGGGCAGTAAAATAATTTCACATGCAGTTCTTCTTTTTCCCTGTGATAAAAATAAGCAGAATTGAAGGATTTGTCTGCCTTTCAAAATAGAATGTAAATTATGCTAATAGTTTTTCATCCAAACAGCTAAGCTTTTCAAACACAATGGAAATACTGTCTATGTAAAACGAACCACTCCACCACTCTATAATAAATATTTAATTTTTTGTTTTATCTAAAGAAGTTTTAGAGAGAAAAAATAATTTCTACATTTATACAATATGATTACACTCCAGGCCAAGCTACAAAATAAAATAAAAATCTTTGTACTATTAAATTTAAATGTTTCTTTGACACATAATTGTGATGATGCATTTATAATTTAAACAAAAGTACCTAAAAGTCTGACAGGCAAAAGGAGATTTAGGGCACATTGAGTGTTCAGAACAGAAGAGATAAGAGTGATGAATTACCAGTGATAACAAGTAGACTATCAAGGTACAATTTTCTTCAAACATTCATTATTTTTATTGTATACATTGAATTATTTAGCCTTCTGTAACATGACTATATTCATTTTCTTTAGGAAATCCTCAGTGAATTCAGAACAGAATAAATTCTAGGCTTTCAATCAATTTCCTTATGTCTTTGATGCATAGCAGTCAAGAATTAATTCTGTAATAGTCAGTGCATATCTCAGAAAGAAATATGAAGTATCAAAATTAAATAGAATTTAGATTTCTTTTAAAAGGACTCAGAAAACACAAGACTCTTAGGAAAGAAAAAAACCCTGCACTATAAAGCCAAATTCTTGAAAGTGTTTTTGAATAACTAATCAAGTTGCTGCAGAATCATCCTTAAAAAGAAGTGAAATTACAGGGGTTTATTTATATTGCTGGGAAGAAGGGTTCCATTTATTCTTTCTTATTTTCTTATATTGCATTTCCTATGGAGGATATTATGAGGGTATCATTTAATTTTCTTATTTATGAGGAAAAAAAGCCCAGCACAAAAAAACACCCCCAACCAACCAACCAACCATGTAACCAATAAACCAATAATATTTTAGTAAAAATTAAGAATACTGAAATGTATTCAAGGATACCATTTAACACTTTCTATTTCTCTATGGTTTTGTTAACATCTATTCAATAGTTCCAGTTAAAAATTCCCATGGAATTATTTTTTATTTATACCATTTGATTTTCAGTTTCTTGTTCTTATGTTTCTACTCATCTCATAATTTAATCTCTAGATTCTTAAGGATTTTAGGGTTATTCTCCAATATATCTAAGTATATCAATTGAGATTTATTATCCTTGAAGATACCTACATTAACTTTTAGAGTTTTGCCTTTTAGGATGTCAAAATATGTAAATAGAAAGATTTTTTACATAGTAAGGACCAGTTTTTACTACTGCAGCCATATGTATATGTATTTGTTAGGATCTATTATTTATAAGGATTAAATGTAAGGATCTAAAACATTTTTAAGGATCTTCATTTTCTCTCATTGAGAAAATTCAGTATGAAGATATTTCTCTTGTCTTAAATATAGACAAACCTATCTTTTAGGATAAATCTTTACTCTGGGCATTATTCCACTGAAACACTGGAACAATCAATGGAATTAGGTCTATGTTTGAATTATGGAGATTAAAATTGTCCCATGGTACATGAAAAAATGCTATCTGTGATCTCTGTGTGTATACATATAGATATATAGTTACATAAACATATATATATGTTTACCTTTTAACACCCTTCTCAAGAACAAATCCTAAACTAATTTCTTGAAAATATGTTGTCATTTTTGACATCTCTGAAATATTTATCCCTTTTGCCAAGTCATATGTGTGTAATAGGGATCAGAACTAAAATGACTATCTTGTTTGGCTTGTAATGATCAGATTAGAACTGGAATGGAATACTTTGTGGTTTACTCTAAATTTTACATTTTTATTGAGTTTGTAGGGCAAGATTTTGGTAGCAGAGAGGTTGCAGGTTTGGTTTCTGTGAGAAGACACAAGATGCTGTCCCCATGTCAGACAGAGACAATTCCCGACAACTCTAAGATGCACCTGCTACTGGCCAAAACTGAGTCTATCAGTGATGCTGGGGCCACCTGCATGATAACATATTAAAGAAAGCATAAAAAAATACTGTGCAAGAGCAGTCAGAAGAGAGGAGTGAGAATACGTGAGAAACAACGGTGAATGAAGGAGAGGAAGGAGGTGCTTCAGGTGCTGGAGCACAGATTCCCTTGCAGGCCCTAGACACAGCCTGTGCTGAAGCTGGTTGTCCCACTGCAGTCCATGGAAGTCTGTGGTGGAGCAGATATCCCCTCTGCAGGCCATGCATGAGCAGATGGATATACTCTGAAAGAACCTGCAGTTCATGGAGAGCCCATGCTAAAGGAGGATCCTGGCAAGAGCTGTGGCCTGTGGAAAGCAAAGTTCATGGTGGAGCATGACTCCTGGCTGGACCTGTGATGCTGTAGGGAACCCGTGCTGGAGTAGTCTGTTCCTGAAGGACGGCACCTTGTAGAAAGGATCCACACTGGAGAAGCTTGTGAATGGGAGGGACTCCATGATGGAGCAGGAGTACAGCATGATGAAGAAGTGGCAGTCATAAAGCATTATGAATTGATCACAACCCCCATTTCTCATCCTCTGCAGGGGGCAGGAGGTAGAAGTCTTGCAGGTAAGTTGAGCCTCAAAAGAAGGACAGGAGGGGATTAGGGAGTTGGTTTTTTTCTTACTAGGTTACTCTATTTTTGACAATAACTTAATAAATCTTCCACAGATAGAGTCTGTTTTTCCTATCACTGTAGTTGGTAAGGGATCTCTGTGTCTTTAGCTCAACACAAGAGCTGCTTCATTGTATTTTCTCCCTGTGTCCTGCTGTGGAGAGAGTGACAGAGCAACTTGGTGGAGACTTTCCTACCATCCAAGGTTTACCCATCACACCATGCTATAGTGAAAAACAGAAAACACCAACCATTCTCTTTAGCCTAACACAGAAGAAAAGTTCTCCCGGGTCTCATGCCTAGGAGTTTATTTAATATTATGAAGACTGAACACTGAAAACTTTGTATCTCTGTACAGTTCCTATTATTCTCACTTGATCCCAAAATGTTTTCAATTATTTACAAAAACAATATGTGAATTTTAATTGAAACATCTCTCTATTACACATTCAACACCAGTTTTCTTTTACTCAATTCTTATGGATTTAAGTCACAATTTAATGACTTTTCCAATAATGTTGCTTTCCATTCTGAAGTTTTTCCTCAGACCCATTTTGCTCTGTTGAATAAGACCTACCTAACCTTAGTGATTTACTGGCTCTCAGTTGCCCCAGCTAACTTATCACTTATGCCCTGCTGACCCTGAAGCAATTCAAGATAGGAAGTACACAGCCAATAATAGATGTCATCATTTAATGTCTTTTGTGAGCTAGGCATTCTCCTTCTCCTTTTGTCTTTTGAATGATTCTTCAATACTTTATTTGAGCTCAAAATCTTCTCATCTTTGTCCCCAGACTTCTGATTTGCATTGATTAAATTCCATGTGTATTTAGTATATTACTTTTTCTTTACTCAGCATATATGTCTCTGTTGATTTAATGAAAATATAGAATGCTTTACCATGTTATGAAGATTGTACTGACATGCATCTGTAATTGCAATACTGACATGTGGTGAAACTATGATTGATTTTTTTATGTTAACATAAACTTGTATCAATTTTTCATATTATTTTCTCCTGCTTACTAAATAACTTAAAAGGGGAAACCAGCAATGTCGTCTTAAAAAAATTACCAACACAAAAGCCCTTTAAAGAGATCTGTAAAAAAAAAAAAAAAAAAAAAA
>VZTJ01002637.1:25243-38283 GCA_013397795.1 Orthonyx spaldingii | reverse complement strand
AAAAAAAGGGAAATCAGCTGACAGGAACCTCATGTAATTATCAAAAGAAAATGCAAAGTTCTAAAGTTCTGCATCTTTCCTATGAGGAAAGGCTGGCAGAGCTAGGATTCGTTAGCCTGGAAAAGAGAAGGCTAGTGAGGATCTCATCAATACCTGAAAGGAGAGTGTAAAGAAGATCAAAAGAACGTCTTTCCAGTTGCACCCATTGATAAGACAGGAACTAATGGACACAGACTGAAATAAAGGAAGCTCTGCCAGAATATAAGGAAACACTACTATCACTGTGAGAGTGAACAAAGGGGAGTCTCCATCCTCGGAGATACCGTAAAGCTGTCTGGGTGTGGTTGAGGCAATCAGCTCTTGGTGACTGTGCTTGAGCCAGGGGGTTGGACCAGATGACCTCCAAAGCTGTCTTTTAACCTCAGCAATTCTGTGATTCTGTAACTATACTTTGTGCTGGGAAACAAGGGCCATCTTTTCCTATGGAACACATGGAAGCATTTTGCCTCACGTGAAGATGCCAGATACTAAATCCACCATTACAGAACTTTATATAATATATCTTGATTTTTTTTTCATTACTGTCTGCAGTAAAAATGGTGAAAGAATCGCATCTCTTGTAAGATACTTAAACAGGATTAAGGTGAAAAACTTTAACTCTATTAAATGTGGGAAGACATCTGTAGGAAATAAATGAGTAAGCAAAATATGGATACTAAAATAAAAGGAAATAAAGTATAACATATGTATTTTTATAACTTTCTATTTGCTTTTAAATATAAATTATATAGACATATAAATTATGTATATACATAAAATATGTGGTTTAAAAAAATTTCACTGAAAGCACCTAGGTTTAGATTCTTCTATATAGATATTTAGAGCCTGAAGTTAGACTTCTAAATACCCTGCATGTTTATTTAAGTACTGTCTTCTTACATATATTCTTGAAACATCTGTAAACAGTAAGTTGCCGTAGAGAATGAGCAGCTAGAATATCAACAGTACTTGTAAACAGCTGGGTTTTTTTCTTTTTTTATGCTGAGTACTGAATTTAGTCTCTGAATGTGGCAAACTTACCAATTTCAGGAAAATTGTATTGTTTTTAATTGTCCTCAATTTTGAGAACATGATTGAGTCTTATTTCTCCATTGATTATAACCATAAATTCGATGCTTCAAACTCAGTTCAGTTGCTAACGCCAAGGTCTCCAGTACAATTTGGAGACATTTAAAGTTTCTGAAATATTGCCTCGGGGCTGAAAATACAATTCATTACTAGTCTGCAGTGCTGTTTCAGGTTGCAGTGTTTCACACCTGGGATTTTGTTCCTACCACAAAGAAAAAGTGATTCTCTAACAGATTCAGTGTCACATCTGAGCCAGAAGACATTTTTGCAGTCATATATAAATATTTGCATGCTACCCCACATAAACTACTGTTGATTTGGTCAGTATTTCTTCTACTTATTGAACATATGTCTAAACTGCATCTACATATGTGCAACTTAAGGTGATTTTGTAGTTTATAAAAAATTGCATATTCCATATTGCCTTTTCATAGGACAAAATTAATTCTGGAATGCATGCTTGAGGACTTTACTGCATTGCTGTAATAAGTTCTTTCTGGATTTTTTTTTTTTTTTGCCTGTGGACACTCTAATTAAAATGAATGAAAGCAGACTTTTGCAATTACCATTGTAGAATAAGGGGTTCAGTTTCAGATCTAACAACTTGGTGCTTACTTTTCCCCAGCTGAGTCTTCCTGTTGATAATAATTGGATGATATTTCCTTGAAGAGCAAAGGTATAAATTACCAAATGTGTTACATGCTGACAGAAAAGAAGAAGTCATTTAATGTGAATGGAAACTAAGAGATTCTCTTCATATAACTTAGCAAAAAAAAAGACTACAAGGAAACTTTGAATTTGTTCATATCCAGAAAGGATATGTACAGAAGATGCATTAACTCTATTCATAAAGTTAATTTATTCTATTTATTTGTGTTTTATTTTAACACCATTAATTAGTGATTTTTCTCACAAGAAATTTCAAAAATACTGTTTTAAATATACTGAGATTCCTAGAATTCTCAACAGTTATTGTGTAAATTGTTTTCATAATAACTCTCAAAATCCATTCCCTTTCAGCTGAGATCTTGCTCTTTTGAACGGACCGGATGTCAGTCATCAAGAAAAATATTCTCTCAGAGGCACAAGGGTGTCTGAGAGTGCCAGTATAAATTGAATAAGTAGGCTGAAATTCAAAGAAGGGGTCTTATGTGTTAAAAAATTATGGAAAATCTTTACCGACTGTCATAGACTGATCCCTCTTTCTTTCAAGGCTCTCATTGACAGAAAAGTAGTGTGTAGATAAACACAAGAGTATTCTTCAAACATCATTTAGTTGGCAGTTCATTCTAGCCACATTCTGTAATTTCAAAAAACCCCATATTGATTTAAGCTCCAGTTGCTGAGAATGGTTAGATTCAAAGACATGTTTGACTTGAAGAGAGAAAACCTTTTTCTTACAATCAAAGCCCTTCCTACAACTGTTTGAGATGTCAAGTGTCTAAAATAATTTCTGTGATAAATTTAGTTGATCTTTTGGATTGACAAGAAATATTTTCTTCATTAAGTTTGTTCCAAATGTCTGAATACTTCTGCAAACATAGTTAAAATTATTGTGGGGTTTGTTTATTTTCTTTTATAAACACACTAGACTCCCTCTGTAAATGTCTGAGAGTTATTCCGTGTATTTACAAAACTAGTCTGAAAAAATGTATGACATAATTTCTTTTAGCTGATATGAAAGCTAAGCAGTAAATCTCTAGGCAATAGAGATAAGACAACAAGAAGAGCTTGAGGAGAAAACTTTATAGGGGAGAAGCAGCCTTAAACTATTCAGTATCCTAGATAATTTTATTCATCATTTCATCATGCAACTTGAAAAACTTTTCAGACAGCAGTATGGTAGTTTTCCTTCATGATATTTTAACAAGATAAGGGAGTGCTATTTTCCCCATTTTGCAGGTAGAGAATTTATGTAAAAATTAACTAAATCTTAGTACAAGAAGAGTCTTGATTATTAAAATAGGTATTGAGTGTGTAAATTTTAGCTAGGCCACAATTATAGACCTGAAATAAAATGCTTAGTCATTACCGAATCTTGGAAACATTAAAAATACATAGGTGGAATGGAATGGAATGGAATGAAATCGAATAGTTTTACTTTTGAGATGTTTGTCTGGATCTGCTTTGAGAGGTCCATATCTTGTACTGTGGACCCCAGAGTTGAATCCAGTATCCAGGTAGGGTCTCACACGTACAGAGTAGAGGGCGAGAATCACCTCCCTCAATCTGCTGACCATGCTTTTTTTAATTAAGCCCAGGATGGGATGAGCTTACTGGGCTGCAAACACATATTGCCCTCTTGTGACCATATTTTTGTTGATCACTATTCCCAAATCCCTCTCTGTAAGAATACTCTGAATCCATTCTTTTCTCAGTCTGTACTGATATTGGAGTTTTCCTCATTCCAGGTGCAGGACCTTGCACTTGGCCTTGTTGAATGTTATGATTTTCACTTGAGACCATTCCTGAAGCCTGTCAAGTACATTCTGGATGGCATCATTTCCCTCTAGTGTACCAATTGCACCACTCATTTTGGTGTCATCTGCAAACTTACTGAGGAAGCACTGAATCCTTTCTATTGTCATTGATGAAGATATTAAATAATATTGGCCCCTGAAGGAAATCTTGAGGGACAGCACTCATTAATGGTTTCAACTTGGATACTGCGCCAGGACTACAGCTTTTCAGACATCAACATTCCTTATTCATTCAAAAGCCCATCTATCAAACTCAAATCTCTCTAATTCAGATTGCAGCATGCTGTGTGGGACTGTCTCAAAAGCCTTACATAAGTCCAGATAGATGATATCTGTAGCCCTTCCCTTGCCGAGTAATGCAGTCAGTATATTGTAGAAGGTCACCAAATTAGTCAAGTACAATTTGGGCTTGGTGAAGCCAACTTCTATGGTTCCAAACATTCTAAGACTATACTACTAGCTTTACATGTAAGGTGTGCTTTTCCTCTGTCGACAAACAAGATTTTGAGTGCTGTTTTGCAGTAACTTGGAAACTTTATTTTTTCACTGCTGCACCGTGTCAATGTGACCTTATAAAAATTCTTTCAAAAATCCATAAGGCAATGACAGCCTGCAGATACTACAGATAAAGTCATCTGACTGGACATTTCAAAGAAGAAACACGTGGGTTTATTTCTTAAGCACCAAATGTTCAAATCAATGTCGAATATGTAAGGATCAGAAAGTCAAAGCACAAGACACAGTGGACTGGAAGCATGTGCCTCCTCCAAGTAGAAGATAACTTTTTTTTTTTTTAAATGGAAGAATATGTATAAAAATGAAAAAAAAAAGAGATGAAGAGAGAAAACAGGTGAAATAGTGGAAAATCTGCTTCAAGCAAAATTAATAAAACAGGAAAAGAAACTCCTAGTCTGAATAAAATGAATGAAATTTTGTGCTGCTGTTGTTGTTGCTGTTGCTGCTGTTCTGGGCCCAGTTTGTGCCCAGCCATTAAAAAATGCTCAGTTCAAGGTAGGCACTTTTCTGCATTCCCAAACACATACGCAAGTTATAGCCATACATAGAGGGAAAATGAAAATCCATAGACAAACAGACAAACAAACAAACAAACCCAAACCCATTCTATCACCTTTTTCTGGAAGCAAAATTGGTTGCATGAATTTCTGTTGTAAAGTGAGGGAAAAGTATATATTAATGATTGATTTGAAGGATGAATGAACAAACAAAAAAATTTGAAAATATATTTTCCTTTATTTAGCTATGCTATTGGGTTTTTCTGTTTTCAAAAGTCAGATGCTTGAGCAATACCCATATTTTCATAAAGGTCCAGACTATGACTACGTTCATTAAAGAGGATGTTTGAAAATTCCTCTCATTTAAAGGTATTTCAGTTTTCTGTAGTCAAGAAAAAAGAGCGCTTAACAAACATATCTCTAAGGAAATTGCAAAAGTTTATGTGAAAATTAATTTCTTAGTGTTTAATCTCATTCAAAATGTCCCCGTGTCAATCCAGTAATAAGTAAGTGTGAATTAATTGAGTAAAAATAAGTTAATTATGTATTATTAGTTTTTATCATAATTAAATAATATAATTTTAGATTCTTGTCAACTTAGCATTGTGTTTGTTATAAACACACTGAACTAATTTCCTGACCCACTTGAAGTTGTGCAGCAACCTTAAAAATGGTAACAAAGGACAGCTTCACATGGAAGTGTTTGCTATGCTAACTGGTTACCAAGAGTGAGAAGAATTTTAGTTGAAAAGCAGCAGTGATTAATTAATTTTGATGTTTAAAATTTTTGTGCTTTTTTTCCTTAAGTGTTCTTCAGTAGAACAATACAAAGGAATTGTCATTAAAAGACTAAACAGTGAAAACATCTCCATGCATAATGTCTTAACCTGATTATTTTTGCCTAAAAATGAGTCAAAGTAAATTATGCAAATTTTGGAATTTAGAAGGTCAAAACCTCTTGTTCATAAATTCCTGTTTCCCATAACCTATTGATATATGCCTTATATTGGTGTGCACTCTTGTATATTTATGGTATTTATATAGCCATTCAAAATTCAATATATTTACACTTCACATTTAAGACTTTGTCAATTAAATCATACAAGTATCCGCTTAAATCAAAAGTTTAAATTATGCAAAATATGTGTTTTCTATTTACTATACTGCAGTTGTCACAAAGTACCATCTTAAGTTAGAGAGAAGAGTTACTTAACTGTCAAGAACCTGGCTAGGTTGACAGGATAACTCCATAAAGACCTTCTGACATCTTTATTTTCCTTGCTTACATAAAGACTACAGATGTTTATCTTAATGGCCAGGTGATTCAGATTTGTGCCTTGTTTAGATATCTTCTGCAGTCACACTGAGTAAAAGGTGTATATCATATAAGCCATGAGTTATACCTAGTCATCCAAGAGTTTCCACCTATTTCCACCCATGCATAATCATCCACCTTTGCAGTGTGGGAAATGGCAAATATAGCATGAGTACTTTGGTTCTGTACTAGTATTCCAGTACTTTAGTTGAGCTCAGGAGTGCACTTCTGAGGCAAATCTTGCAGTCATTCCCACTATCCATGCATTTGTACACCTTGTGGGGTGGTCTTCAGTGTTTGAGCTGGATTGCTTCCTAAAGTAAGAAGTAGTGCCACTTACTAACAAGCAGTCAGCTCGGGAAACCATTCTGGAGCCAGTTAGAATAAATTCCCTTGAGAAACATACACTGTCCACATCAGGTTCTCATGACTACGTGTTTCACCATAATGATCTTATTTTCACTAAATTATTTACTGATATTGATATGAATACACTAGTTCAATTTCTGTTGTTCTAAGGTTAGATAAATTATGCCTATGTAAATTACTGTTTTTCTCATATTAATGTAGTCGCCTAAAAATTTAGAGACAAAATTTCCATTTTTTGTGACTTCCATTATGGCTTTCCAGATAATGGGTTTGAGTAATGTATCAGTACAGAATTGCAGTCGGTGCTTCTGCCATTGTAAATTCTCGTGACTATCCCACTCAAATTGAAGGGGATACAAAAGATCCTTTCATTGTGCTAGAGAAAGGAGCTGAGGCTCTGTGGTGTGGAGATGAAAGTTCTCTAGACAAACAAAAGCCTGAAATAATGGGAAAAAAGGGAGTAAATTCTGACTGAAGACTTTACAATTGGAATGATATCTGGATATCAGACAACCTCTCCATCTTTTCTAAAGTTTGGCAATAAGTTATTATCCACCAGCTGTTGCAACCACATTACTGAAAGAAAATTAAGTAAATTGAGCAAAAAAGAAAAGAAATGCATGTCTAAAGTAAGACTACATGCCAGTAGTTCTACTCCTGTCTTCTCTACTCCTGAAAAACACTTCTTCCCCATTCTTTGTGTGATTTAATGGAACTGTATAGATCCACAACTTCCATATTGATTCACAAGTATTCAATGTATGAATTTTGTTTTCATGTACTTTCAGCTTTGTTTCAACTAAATTTTTTTCCTCTTCTCAAACTACTTTTCTCGGTAGGAATTTTGTGCATAATGTGCCAGTACAAAGCAAAGCATCATAATAGGCTAATACTGTTATTAACTTTGAGCCACTGTAGGCCAATTAAAATATTTGAAATGTTATGATGAGACCACCTTATCTAGAACTTGAGAATAGACGGTCAGTACCAGTTGTGTGGCTGCAAATCTGAGGTAACTTGTATACAATGTCAATAAAATCTCAAAAACCTTTCTGTGTTTACCCTATTGCAAGGTGAATGTGAAAACCATTGTGCTTAATTCTTGCTGACAAATACTTTCACATGTATTGGCAAACAGTCAGCTACAGTTGAATAGAACAAAGCCACTGCTTGCAAAGCTCAGCTAAGAGCCAATAACTTTTAGTCTTCTTTCTCCTCTGCAGCTCACTAAAGGATTGTGTCAAAACGTCAGGCACATATTTCAGATACCCAGAAGAGATGCTCTTGCCTTACCATTCCTTTGTCTGTATATGCTCATAGAAGAACATCAGTTATTCCCTAGATACAGACTGATTATGTGATCTGTTCACCAAAAAGTCCGGGAACTCCTGGTGGGATCCTGCTCTGAAACTTTTGTACTCTGCATGATGATAATAAACTTGGTTCGAAGCCACTGAATTTGCTTCTGACCGTCAGAGATTGTCCTTCTGTCACCCTGATAATCTTTCATGCCAAAAAACCTCTCAGCAGAGCTGTAATACACCAAATACAATAAGTGCATCCCTTGCATAGGCTCCCTATCACTTCCTTGAGTAAGATCCAACCTTGTGTATTCATGTGAACAACAAGTTTTAGAATTGGCCCTTAATGATTTTGTGAAAGATAGCCAGGTAGCAGAAACCATGCGTGAACCTTCGCAAAACTCTGAGAAACAAAGGCTTCCTTTAATTGCAAGTCAAGTGTGACGCACTGCTTAAGATGTGAGTCTACATATGTTTATTACATTGTAAGCATGGAATCCTAGCATAATTCTCTACTGAAAGGGACTAAAAATAAATCAAAATTATCTTAATGTTTGAAAATTAAAGTGATTAATAACTTTTGTCTAAAGACTCTAAGAATTGTGTTTGTATTCTTTCTTCAGAAGAAAAGGGATAGTATTCCTTGGCATAGATTCCTGTATATTAAAGAAATGGGATTAGATTTTGAAAAGTATCATGAAACTGCTTGTGGTATAAGTCCTTTTTCTAACTGATGGATATTGATTGTGCCATTTAGGATGTATCTCCTTGTAATTTTGGTGAGAAACACAGGTAGTAGATTCTAACCAAGAAATCATAGTTGGGATGTTTTTTCCCAGCAGTGCTACCTATTCAGGTAATATTTATATTGGGATTGAAGTTGCCTCATCTGTGGAACTGAGCTTGTTGTCTTCAGAGAAATTATTAAAAGACATAATTTTATATTGTTACATGAAGACATAGAGCCTGGATGTCAAACATGAACAAGTGCTCCTAAAGCTCTTTCTCATACAGAGATGATTTCAAATTCTGTATAACTATTTTTTTATTTTCTATTGATAAAAAATAAAGTAAGATAAATAATTTAAATACCTGGAGCTTTTACTAGCATGTCAGCAAAATCACGACCATGCACTACGTAACTCAGAAGGCGTCCTTCAAAATGTTCTTAGCTTTGAAATGACTGTCATATGTGTTAAAACAAATTAAACACTTGATAGTCACTCTCGCTGTTTTCTGAAAAGCAGGTATCAAAAGGAAGTACCAAAATCTTGAATCTCACCTTTCCTGCAAACCTCTCATCAGCCTTTTCCTGCTTTCAGAAATTCATCCTGACACATTCTTTCCTATCTTGTTTCAAAAGGCCTCAAGTTGTGTTCAGCTGATATGTCTGAATTCCAGTAATATATCTTTATTCAGGTGCTGTCTTATCTCTCCATAGTCAGCTGTGTTCTGTTTACTAACAAATGATAAGTATTATACCAGCAGATAAGTTCTAAGTATTCTTTAGATATAAGGGCAATAGCGAGTTTCTCATGCAGGACTTGATTTCACTTAAACACACACACACCAAGTTTATTTCCTGACTTGAAATAGAGGAAAACTAAATAAACATCTACTTCCATTTGGCCTCCTATTTTAAATTTGACAGTTACTAGTTTTAGATTTCAGCACATAGAAAGTCCATGAGGATTAAAATAGGAAGGGGAGGCCAGGTGAGAAAAAGTCCTAAGAGTAAGGAAGATTGCAAAATTTAGAAAAAAAACAAAACATCCAAAATGACACAAAACTGAAATAAAATTTCCTTAAGAACACTAAGAACACTGGTTTTGTAAGAATTATTCTAATGTTTCCCAATTTCTTTAATTATATCTTTTGTTCCTATCCCAGACATCTTATTGCCCTTTCAGTAATAGCTTACGATTCAGTGATCCATTTAAATCACTTTTCTTCTGTATAATATTTATTCCTGAAAGGTATGTAATACTTCAAATTATGTGAATTTTAAAAGTTTTCACAAAACTAGCAAAAGCTAGTAAGGATATAATTTTCTCCTTCATTTCTTCTTTCAAAGTCAGTATTGGGCTTTGTTAAACTTTCCTTTAACTGAAGAGAGTGATTTGAGATTCCTGTTTTTCTTAAATAAGATCTCAATGATCAGTTAACTAAAATCCACCTGTCTCCTGTAGTTTCACTAAGCATTAAAGCTGGACTAGTAGGCAGAAACAGATTCAGAGGAACGTTTACAGCTGTTGATAAATAAGGAAAACATAGCAACTTTTTGATTTATAATATTTTTGTTAGAATTGAAGTAATTTTTTTAAACAGAGTTGATGATCTGGAAAACAGAAATAAGAAGGAGAATGGCATAAGAAGAACAGAATTTATGTGTTTCTGTGGTTAGATGTCGATATGTAATTATGTGCCAGTCAGTTTAGAACACTGCAAATTGCTGTCCCAAGGCCTTTTGGATATTCACTGAACAAAGTCTAATTCATAAATTTTCTAATAGGCTAATTCATAACTTTTTTTTTTAAATGCAATCATATACTTTGTGATCAAACTACTTTTTCACATTGGCTTATTTCAACTATTTGTTAGCAATGCGTTGATCTAATACCTTTCGTTTCTTTCTGTGTAAACTCAAGAAACTGGTACCAGACATTTCCCAATCTCTGTATGTGGATACCACACAGGGTTGCGGGTGCACAGCCGGCAGGGGTCAGCGTGAGACCGCGCTGGCTCCTCCGCAGTCCCTTAAAGTGTCCCTGGAATTCAAACAGCCTCCTTCGACTGCACAGAACATATACAACTCATCCTCTTGTAAAACCCTGGAAGCAATTTTCCAGTTTGGTCCGGCTCTTTTTTTTTTTTTTTTGTTCTATACTAAAGCACAAAAATAGATCACCTATGAAGAATACTCAAATTCTGAAATTTCACTTGGAGAAAACCCTGCAGTAAACTTTTCCTAATTCAGACTGGTAAGTCCATCAAAGTTATGAAGCTTATTTCCAATTGTCAAATAAGTTCACCTTTCTTCACAAGCCTTAAAGGGACTCATAAATCATAGGAGTAGCCTAAAATCCTTTACATAAAGTTTTTCAACTATGCCAGTGGAATATTAAAACATGATAAGCAATAGAATCACAAATGCATCAAACATTTCAGTTAAAGAATAAAAGAAAGTTATTAATCCAAACTCATTTCCACTATATTAAAAACAAAGGGGGAAAAAAAGGCTTTCATTACTTTTTACAAAATGGTTCTAAAGTAAGTGCTATAAAGAAGTGCCTAAACAAGACAAGGCTGTAATCAGACTAATAACTTCTTCAAAGAGGTATTGGACTAGGAAATGTAATGATAAAATCCAAATAGAATCCTTTAAAGGTAATTGCTGTCTCCTCACATATACATAGAAAGGTCAAGTGTAACTAGACAGAGCAGATTTGATTTCCTATATCCTATGTTATCTAAATAAGCAGATCTGCTGAAGACATTGAAGAAAAGACTCCAAATCTCAGTGCTAAAACCCACCAAGCAGATTTGAAAAGCAAATCTTTTTGACTGGAAGAACTATATCAAAGACAGAATTAAGTCCATTGCCCATTTGAAATGTGCTGCTGTGTTTGTCCTCCTTTCTGAAACTTATTTGAAGAAAAAAGGAGAATCACCTCTAAAAATAAGAGCAAATGAATCTTATTTTCTTTGCAATGGTTTTTCCGAAGTTTATCTATGAGAGGAAAAAAAAAACCAACAACTAAAAAGGTAGATGAGTTTAATCAAAAAAATGTTGCTGATGAAAAGAACAAATATTTAATGCTGGTGTTTCAACTTTCTGAGCCTTTTAACTTGAACATATTCCTAGAGTTAAATCTTGGAGGCACACATAAAAATATCCTTGAAGCACCTACTAGCCCACCACTTTTTGCATCTCAAGCCTTATGATTCTTTGATTATTTTTTCATGATTTTTCTAAAAAATCTCCATGTCATGTTCTTTAAACTTCATGCAGTGATTTTTCTGTGTTTAGACAATTAGGGATTCATTTAGATTGTTGAAAGAAGATGAGAGAATAGGAGGAAGTGGTAGGAGATTTTTTTTTTTTAAAAGTTTTGTCTTACTGAAGAAATTTATACAATCTAAGAATATATATTAACACTTTTAAAATAATCCCTCTTTCCCCTTTGAAATTATAGAGATTTATGGGAACACAAACCTGAACAGATCTGTTTGTTTTGAGGTTTTTTTAATGTTTTCTGCTTTTGTTTGTGTTTTCAATACTATAAAATGTAGGAAATAATACCGCCTGTGTTGTACGACAGCATAACATAAGAAAATGAATTCCGTAGAATTCATTATGGAAAAAATAGCCTTCCATTACTAAGTGACTTTTAATTGAAATTTTTGCATAAAATTATTTAATTTCTAGAGGAAGTGCTTAAGGATCATATACGAGGCATAAGTGAATAAACAAATGTATGTATAAGTCTTTTGAATTCTTTCAGTAAAGAGCAAATACAGGTAAAGATTAACAACCTCCTTTTGATAAAATCCCTAAAGAAGCTTATAAAGTTTTAGTGCATGGCAACATATGTGATGATAAAGAATGACAGAAATATTTTAACAGACCAAAATATGTTGAGTGGAAGAGTATATTCATATACCTCAAGAGACAGAAATTTATAATGCTATTTAATCATTCTAATTTTGATAGCTTCAAAATACCACCAGACCAGATGTGAGAGGGAACTTGGACGGTTGCAGGTTGCTTCTGTTGTTGTTTCCATTTCTCCTTTTTATGGGCTGATGCCAACATGGAAGCACTAAATTAGGAAGCTTTAATAGGAATGTATATGACAGTACTTTGGTTAGCCAATCATACCAGTAAGTATCATAAGTAGGAGAGAGTAAGATTATGTCACAGCTGGAGATATAATTACTGTATAAATTACTCTTTAATAGCTTCTGTGCTATGTATTAGGGAACACGTTTCTCAGTTTTACCAATTAACCTACTGAAAATAGCTCCTAGTAAATTCAGCTGTGTAACTGAAGAGGCAAAAAATATTGCTCATGTTATTTTCACATTGTTCTATCCAAACACATAGTTTTCATTAATTAAGTTCTATAAATTCCTTGTTGAACAAAAAATTGAATCTTGTATGAGTGTAACATTTTCTGAAACACAAAATGAGAACATATTGTATTCCCTTGACCTTCTACCTATCAAAATTTTTCACCATGAAAAGAAAAGTCTATCTACCCCAAAATTCTCTTGGCTGATACCTGTAGAGTCACCTTATTCAATGTTTAGGTCAGATTCTGCAAGCATTAGTGTCTTAAAAGTGTTGGGCTGAATTTCAAGTCAGATGAAATCAAATGTCAGCCCTAGCAAAGCATTCAATGTATCACCTTTTTTTTTTTTTTTTTTTTTT
>VZTJ01002637.1:4054-25204 GCA_013397795.1 Orthonyx spaldingii | reverse complement strand
TTTTTTTTTTTAATTTTTTTTTATTTGACAACGAAATTAAACAGCGCCCTTCTGTCCTTTCCTGGTTCTTATTTTTTTTCCTCCACTGTCTGATGAATTCCTGGTTTTAGTTTCTGTTGAAGCCTTAATCCTGTAAGCCATTCAGTCTATTCATGATCCAGTAAATGTCCTTGAGCAATTGTTTAACTTAATTTAGATCATTATGAGCTTAAAAATTAGATTCTTGTGTACATGTTTTCTTGGTCTAATACTTAACCCTTGAAAGGATCAACAAGATTTTGGTGCCACTAGGCAGCTTTAAGTCAGGAGTGGGACTTACCTTTCTTTAAAGAAGGCATCTAAAAAAATCCCATGAACTTTGATGTGAAGCTGGGTACTTCCTTTTCTGAGCATAAAGCTGGCTGGAGATGACTAGCTTGCACATCTCAAGATTCAGTTCAGATCCCCACATACAGATATCTAATGAAATTTGGGGTACCATAAAGGTACTCTAGCTGGCCTCCAGATGCTACTCCAGAACCACACATGGCTTCCACAGATCCTCAGATATATATATGTCAAATTTGGGGTCATCCTGGTCATTTCTAAATAACTGTTTGTGGACAACTGCTCTGGGCTTCAGCCTGTCATGAAAAAAGTTCTGTGACTGCATTGCAAGGAAGACTATTAATTTAAGGAGAAAGTCAACTATCAAGTTTTAGGTGGCTCTTTTGGTTTACATTTGAAATAGGTTTAGATATCTGAGATGGGAACATCCTGGTGTTCCATTTCTTATTGCTTATAGAAGAAGAATGGATGGTTTCTGATGTAACCAGATACCTTATATAACGCAGTATTGAGGGGGTGGTGTGGGGTGGATGGAGGCTTCTGCTTTTACCAGGAGTGTCTTGGCGGCTCCGAAAGACCACTCTGGCCAGTACAGCTGGGTATTATGCAGACAGACCTGTCCTACCCCAGTCAGTGTTCTGGCTTGTATCCACCTCCCCCCAGCTAGATAGCTCGTGCGTTACCAGGTTTAAACAGAGGGCCCAATCGCATACAGTTCCAGAGACACTTTATTCCGAAGGTGTCCAGAGGTGAAAGAGGGTGAATGACCTTGTGGAACCCTTGTTATAGGGGTGCCGGCCAGTGGGCAGGGGGCACAGGGGTGGAGAGAGGGGCAGGGGGATACAGAAGGAGGGAGGGGTGGAGTGAGGGAACAGGTCAAGGCCAACGAACATAGGATAATTAACATAGCCAGGTAAGGTAACCTAGGGAGAGACCATTCACTTTCCAAGGGGTGGTTTCAAAGAGCAGAGCTGTCCCACCAACGTATATCTGTGGTTTTGGGACCTCTTGGCTTCTTGGTAGTTCCCGGGATGGGCTCAGCTACCCCAACACTTATAGGCATCTGTTTTGGCATTGAGATGCTTAGACTTGGCTATTTAATGTTACCTCAGTTGTTCTAGAGAATTTTAGCCAACCTTTACCTGCCTCTCCACAGATATAGTCACCCACAAATCCTAGGTCATATGTGCTAGTCCCTCACAGATATTTCAGATTCCCTCCTAAGTAACCTCAAATGACAATGAACACCTATGTTTCAGTAACCACATTCTCATCCAAAAGGCAGGTGAGCAGGAGTCTACTACAGTGCCAAAAAAAAGGACAACAGCAGTCATGGAGTCATGGTTTTCTCTTTCCCTTCCTTCCTTGCTTCCTTCCTTGCTTCCTTCCTTGCTTCCTTGCTTCCTTGCTTCCTTGCTTGCTTGCTTGCTTGCTTGCTTGCTTGCTTCCTTCCTTCCTTCCTTCTTTCCCTCCTTCCCTCCTTCCTTCCCTCCCTCCCTCCCTCCCTCCTTTCCTCCCTCCTTCCTTTCCTCCCTCCTTCCTTCCCTCCTTCCCTCCCTCCATCCTTCCTGCCTGCCTTCCTCCCATTCAGAGTAATTTGGAGTAAATTCTGGTATATCTAGGATAAATGTCTAGAGAAAATATAAATATGTATTCCAAAATAAAAATAATAAGGAGAGCAAAAAATGCCAAAGCATTACAGAACCTCACAGAGCACTACAGGGAAATTCCTACATAAATGGGAAAAATGAATGAGTCTCAACCTAACAACGTTTCACTTTTTGTATACATGATGGTATCAGAGTAGAAACCCAGAAAAGCTGTGTTGGGGTAAGCAAGTAGATCTTGTTATTTCCAGGAACCAATGAGCTGGAAGGATTCTCTGAAGTAGAAGGAATTGCAGGCTGGGATCACTAACGTAATAATATGGAGAAATACCAAAGGCTGAGGAGAAAACTCAAATTTAATTTATTCTTTGTTGCTGTTATCAGAGCACCTAGTGAAATTCTAGGGAAGATGTTTGAAGATTCATGTGCAGACTCAAATGAGATTGCATACAATTTTCAACTTGTCACTGTCTACTAGAATAAAAATAATAAAAAGAAATCATTTGGTTTCAAATGTTTCATTTCCAGTCTTCAACCAAAGTTTTTCAAGCTCTATCACATAATTTCAATAATCTCAATTAATGACCATGCTGTGTGAATCTTTAAAATCCTTGTCTTTGATAACAAGAAGTTGTTCAAAGATGTCTAGAATTTGCTTTAGAAGTTTTCCACAGATTCCTTGAAATAGAAAAAACTTGAATAAACAAAATCTAGATTACTAAATAATATGATGAGTACCAAAATTAAGTTGTTAGCAGATCCATCTTTGCATCAGCTCAAAATCAATAAACTGAAACAAAGCAAACATTAATTACATTTTCTTTTGGGAGGGGGGAGGAACGGGGAGATGTGGGGGATGAATAACATTTTCTGATTCGTTCTAAAATCAGTATATTCTTTAAAGAGTGGATGAAAGGACTATTAATTATCATTATTGTTATTAATTTTTTTTTTTTTTTTTTTTTTTTTTTTTTTTTTTTTTTTTTTTTTTGGGAAATGCAGATCACCTTTAAAGAATGCTAGGAATGTATGGAATGCTGCAATCTTTTTAATCACATATTGAAGCTGTTGTTTGGAGCACTCAGTTGTAGACTTACACCAAAAGTAGGCTGTAATTTAGCAGTCAGTGATAAAACCTGATCATCATAATATAGAATGTTACTCATACGTAGAGATAAAGGTGCTCTGTTTTCTCCCTTTTGTCCCTCTTTTTTCAGTAACATATTGAATGTCCTGTCAAAAAAGATGTCTTTACTTATCAAATGTCAAGATTTTTATTTTTTTTTTCTGAAAACATTAGTTTCATTACAAAGATGTGCAGTGCAATGTACATGTTTTCTAAATTCTAATACTTCTTTCTATGTAGACCTTACCCAGGAAACAGTATGCTGAAGAGCTGAAAAACTTAAAAAAATCAGATACAGTTGTAATATTATCACTGTTATTAGCATTGGTCTTCTATTTTAATAAATATGCTTAGAAATACTAAATACTTTAAAAGTAGAGTGTGATAATACAAAATATGTGTGCGGTGAGTTTTTTTGTTTGTTCTGCTTCCCTCCCTATCCCTCAATGTTTGCAATTGAAGTGAGAAAAATTTCTGATTTGTGGGAAAAAACAACCAACTTTGCTTTGGGAAAGGTCATTTACAACAAAGTTTTAAACTTCCTGAAAGCTTTTGTTTACTCCTTGAAGAAATTTTCCCTCTGTGAAAGGTTTGCATTACAGAAGGAAATTCACTGATGTAATTGCTGTGCAGGAATCCCCTACTAGGTAGAATCATATATATATATATATATATATATATATATGTATATAGATAAATAGATAAATTGGCAGATACAGAAAAAAATGTTTGCAGACATACATATGAATAGTATATATATATATATATATATTCCAGTAGAAAGAATGTTTCCCTTNTATATATATATATATTTTACACATTACACATATATATGAAGAGAGGGTGTCAAAAGGATGGAGCCAAGCTCTTCTCTGTGGTGAGCAAGAGGCAATAGGCAGAAACTGAAGCACAGGAAATTCCACCTGAACATGAAGAGTAAGTTCTTTACTGTGCAGGTGACCATGCAGTAGAACAGATTCTCCAGAGAGGTTGTGGAGTCTCCCTCACTGGAGATATTCAAGAACTATCTGGACTCAATCCTGTGCCATGTGCTCTAGGACAACCGTGCTTATAACCTAGAGCAGGGAGATTGGACCAGATGACCTGCTGTGGTCCCTTCCAACCTGACCCATTCTGTGATTCTGTGATTCTGTGATACATATATACATATATACATATAGATATATGTCTATATATATATCTAAACTATATCTATATATCTCTCTATACATATCTATACAGTGAGATGATCTCCAAATATAAAGTTATTTCTACAAAAACACACACTTTCTCTTGTGCTGGCTTATGCTGCTAGTGGATTTCAAACATGTAAACAAGATAAAAAAACTTTAGTGTAATTAATGAGATTAATGAAATTATCGTTATTAATTAAGGAATGTCATGGAGAAAGAATTTAAATAAAGTATCTCCACCTGTCTATGTAGTATCTGTGAAGATCAGTTTGGCTCAGTAGCAGATCTTCTTATTTCAATACACTGATCTGGGTATTTTCTGCTCTCAGAGAATTCTTTCTTACACAAAGAAATAGTAATTTGCTTTATTATCAACTTAGGTTTGCAGGATAATCTTTTTTCCTCCTTTTCCTTGTACTAATTCGGCATCAAGCATAAGTTGCAAAGTCAGTTTTATGAACTGTCATAATATTTCGTAATCATCTTTTGCTATCCTTTATCACTATAAATGGTTTTACTCATAATCACAATTAACACAAGTGTCTGTATAGTAATTTGATTCTTGCCTGTGACAAGACTAGAAATGTGAGAAAGAATTATAAACACTCCTGAAAAAGCTACATATTCATATAACTGTTTAGGCTTAAAGAATGGACAAAATAATAATTTATAACTACATTTCAAAACTGTGGTTATGTGTAAGGACTCAAACACCACCAAAACTAAAACAAATGCAGATTCTATTAACCTAAGGTAATGGACATGATTACATTAGCATGTTTTAATGTGCATCCATTCACTCTCCAAAAAAACCCACAAACAATCTAAATAAAAGATTTTTTTTCTTATAAAATATACATTTTCAAATAGGATTACATTCTTCAAAATTTTCAATCTTTTAGTAATATTATCATAGGCCTATAAGACCATTTTTTGCATGAAAAGCAGTAATAAGGTAATGTACTTGTCCTTGCTTAGACCAGGTATGGTAGGCTTAGTATAATAATTAAATTTCACATCACTGGAAGTGGAAGAGTAGAAGACTCAGCAAATTTTGGCCTACCTTTCTGCACATCTAACTTCTTTATGTTGACTTGAGCAAGCTTTGAGTTAGTCTCCTGAAACTTTATTATAGGATTTTCCTTTATTCAGCCACTCATGTATTCATATACTTCTTTTAAGTCAGCATTTCTTAGCTTCCTGGAATATTCACAGTCTTTCCTAGGTGACTATGAAGTTACCGTAACTTCGAAGTTTCCAGAAATGTTAATAATCTTATGTTTAGATCACAGAAATAAATAAATCAAAACCAACTGGGTGACTATGGTAGAGATGAGATTTCATTGCTAACCTTTTCAAATACTTTCAATTGTTTGGAGTTTGTTTGTTTCTCAGAGAAAAGTGATCAAAATTTTATTTATTTATTTTTTTTGTTCAGATTTAACAAACTATAGATGTAAGTCGCTTTGTAGTAGAGTGGGCAAACTCTAGTAATCATAAATCAACTTCCGGAGATAATGATATGCCATTTTCTTCCAAAAAACACCAATAGATTTTGTTCACCTCACAAAAGGATAGGTCAACTCAGGAATTTTCAGACTTGTCTTTGTAAAAACTTAAATCCCTTGGCTTGCTTTTTTTTCAAGAAAGGACAGGATATTATTTCTGGAATCACATAAATTGCTTGGATTACTAAATTCTTACATAATATAGGTGATTTGTTTTTTTCTTGAGACAACAGTCACTAGCTTCAGACTAATTTATATCCATTTGAACATCTTTAATTAAGCTCTCAGTGTTCACTACCAGCTGGGAAATGTGAGCTGTAGTAATGGAATACACTGAAATAATTTTATCCCATTTTTGCCCTCCCTGGCAGTAAAAATGGCTCTAGGTAGTAAATTATGTGTTTGTATTTTGTAAAATAACAGCTGGTGCAAATATGAATGAGAAATCTTGGTTACTTTGTAGTTTGTTGCACCGCAGAACACTTAAAAGATTACATCAGATTTGTTGGATTTGTTTTCCCCAAAGGCTTTCATGCAATAGAATTGTAACTTTGTCCTTGCCAAGAAAAGTCAAATGGAATATTAAAAAGGCAGCAGAGCATATACCTGAACAACTGCAAATGAGAGACGCAGAATGGAAACTCACCTTGCAAGCGATAAAGATTTAGCAGCATTCCTAGACTTAAAGAAGACTATGAGGTAAGTAAAAGTCAACATACACTCCCCTTCCCTACTGATCTTCCTGAGGGAAGAAATTGGCCCCAACAACCCATCACAGTAAATGCACTCAGAGGTAACTATTGGAAAGGTAGTAACCTTTTTCAACATTCATCTACAAAATCTTTTGAAGTAAAGATGTTTTACAAGTCTTTATGTATCCCTCTGCTAATACTTACAGTGGATGAGTTCTGGTCCAGCATAAAAGGTATTTCCACACTTATGTAAACAGAGATATAATTATCAATATTCAACATGTTCAATTTTTTACATAAAGTATATTTCCAAAACTAATCCATATTTCTATGACTTTCTTCTGAAATTATGGAAGGATTTGAGGGCAATAGTGAGATCAATTTGAGCTGTGCTCCTGCATAATTTAAATCCTGGTCCCAAGCGCAATAATTATACAATTTGCAAATAACTTTGCATTGGTATGTGAAATGAGACATTGTTAAAGTCAAATAATTTTCTTTAGCATTCAACAAATTGATTGCATGTAACATTTTCTTGAGATTTTTCCTTTTCCAAATTGTTCTGCTGCAATCCAAATAAGGTTCTCCTTCTCCAAAGATATAATTATCACTTTCCACATGTCTGATCCATCAGTTTCCCCATTCATTCACTTGCTTTTTTCACTTTCTATTAACATCTCATGATTTTATTTCTAAGGCTAATAAACATGAGTAGAAGCAGTAATCCAGATCTACAGAATTATTTAAGAACTAAATGCCAAAATAGAAGTTAATGTTGTAATCATAATATTTTAAGGATATCAGTTTGCACGTATGTAATTTGTTTCAGAAAGTCTTGGGCACACAAAAAATTTATAGGAGCTCTTTCAATTTGAACATATTTTTTCAGGAGTTAAAAATTATATAAGCATATATAAAATACTCTAAGGTCAGGAAAAATTACTGGGATTTATATGAGACAGAAGTGTTTCAAACACATTCAATCGTCTCAGGAGAGCTCATCTGTTATCAAGATCAAAAAGGTCATGAAGTTTGTTCTACCTTTTAGTGGCATATGGTTTGTAAATATGGTATCTGTAGTGATTTAACACCTACAGTCTGGGCAAAATAGGGCTATAAGGTAGGCAAAGGTGATACTATTTCCAAACACATCTTTCCTCAAATTCACCTCATATTCTATAAATTGTGCTTTTAAGTCAAGAATGTTCTATTTCACCAAGGCACAATTCAATATTAGCTTGGAATTGGAAACAGGAAATAATAATTAGCAGAGAAGCCAAGCATCATTCCATCACATATTTCCAGTGAATGTGTGATTTATTGCATATAACTAGAAAGGTAAATGTGATTGAATGAATAAACTATGTATATCATTCAAATATGCATAATAAATTTAATTTATGCATGTAGATAAGATAGTTTATCTATGACATTGTGTACACAGATTTAAAAAGTAACAAATGCTATTGAAATTGCCACAATTTTCTGCTCAATTGAGCACATGCAAGCATAGTTTAATTTCTATCCCTTGGAATTTTATAAATGCCTTTAAAAACTTTTAAAATAATATGTTACCTTTGGGAAATGTTTAAGGCTTAATAACACAGTATTCACCAAAATGCATGTTGCTATTTTAGGTTTCCTAATCCCCTACTTGTTGTTATAGTCTCATATTTCTTTGCATAGCATGTGTGTTTTAGCCATTAAAACAGATGAATATTGAAAAGATCAGTTTAGCCTTGCATATTATTGACTTTACTCATGTAAAATGAGCATGATATTGCTCTGTCATAGTAGAAATTTTGTGCAGTGATAGTATTTAATATTGAATCTGAGAACTCTAAATTGCTCAGATTACAGTTGTGTAAACAGATAAATTCCCACTCATTGATAGTAATGACACAATATATATGTGATACCAAACAAATGTTAACCTTGAAAGAATCTCCTTTTTAGACACAATCAGTAGAAACCAGTTTTATCATCTTTGTCTGTCTTGCTCCATCTAACTATAATTTCTAGTCAAACTGTTACCCTGATTTTAATTTTTTGTTTTTAACAAATCTGTAAATCACCTAATAAGAATTAGGATTATAGAAAGTCTCACTATTTCATGATTAGACTGAGCTAAAAAAAAAAAACAAACTAGTTTAATAGGGGAAATGGGCAAAATGTCCATATGTTTCACCATAAGCAGATTACACAAAAAACCTTCTTGTTTTCTAAGAGTTTTCTTAGCTTTATCTTTACAGTACAACTCTTTTTTTATTGCCGTGCAGAGATATAATACATCATGCCCATTAGCTGATATACTAAATAATTAACATATTTCTCTTTCTTCCATTCTATTCATAACACCTTCATTACTATCTCAGCTAATCTTTCATTTGGAATTCATCAGTGAACCTGTAGTAGCAGGTTCCTCTTGAAACTTAAGAAGCCTTCTGTGGGCGGCTGCCTTGAATGAACAGCCACACATATTTCAAGAGAAGCTACGCAGTTTTTAGTGCATGATTAATCTTTTAAACACCATTGTAATTCTGGCAATGAGCCCTTTGAACAGACTCTCTGTTAGACAAATATTATTTAACTTTCTGGAAGCATAAAATTAATTTATACAATTATTGTGGTAATTTATTAATATAACCATTGTATGTCATATGGCAGAATGTTAGAATATTGTGTGGTTATAGACATGTTTTCCTCAGAAAATAAAATCTGGTTAGCTGCATCATTTAACAGTTAAAACAAAAAGCAAATGGAAAAAAAAATTACCTAAATTCATTGGTATTTTCAAACACAGTTCTCTGACACTCTGTACATGCACTCATGTTATTCACCCTAGCAGAGGAAGACTATGGATAGCATCAATAAAGCCACAAATTAGTCCAAAACTTTATGTTGTATATACCACATATATCCACTCTGAATTATATACAATTAAATACAGCTTATTTCAATAAAAATGACACGATCTTCTCTGTTTCATTTACTACAATGATAAAGATTCAATCCTATTGAAATAATATAGCATTTTTCTGACATTCAAATCTAGCAAATTCATAGATGCAAGATGTGTGGTGGACCAGTCTGCCTTGTGGAAAGACCAGCTTAATACAAAGGACAAAAGAGAAATACAAAAGCTATGAACCATGAAGCTGCCAAACTATTACATGTGCAACATCTGACAAAACCTAACTAAATGTTTAAAGCTAGGCATAACTTTCCACTGAAGTGATAATAATTTAAGCTGAACAATTTTTAAACAATGAAGCAACATGCATATTTTATATACATCAATGTCTTCATTTAGAGTTTCTCTTTTGAATAAATTTCCTGGAATGGAGGCACTCTGACTGCAAAATTTACCAATCCACAACTGACAGTAATGTTGTTAAGCAATAGAGAGAAAAATGCCATTATCTTCAGAGGAGCTAGTGGTGAGGATCTGAATGATATCCTACACATTTCTATGCTTAGACTTGGCTGCTTTTGCTATGTGAACATATCTTAGCAACAGTCTATACTCAGCAGAATTTATAATTACTAAAACTGAGAAAGGCAATGAAGCATGCATTTTAATTGTGGAGAAATGTAACCCCTGAGAAAAATCATACATGGGAAAATGTAAGACAAATGGATTAATTTTAAAATGTGTAGTTGCATGTTTTGGTCACACCCAGGAGATAGTGAACTTGCAAAACACAGAAATGAAAATTTTCATGAAGACAAAATCAAAACAATTGGTGAATAATATGTGTCAGTAAATATGTCTGAAAATACAGGATAAGGGAATCTGAAAGTGAAACACACTTTATATAAATCTGAGAATATAAAGGAGACAGGCTACCGAAATGAGTTCTTGTTTGGCATTAATTTTTCCATTAATTAATTAATTTGTTCATTTGTTCATTCATTTCATCTACCTTTCATCTCATTTTTAATATTTAAAATTGAAGTGTAATAATTTATTTCATTATTTCACAGTGCTGTGGTGATAAATAAATTATCACCTTTAGAACTGTATGACATTTACAGCCTAGAAATATTGCACACTACGCTGACTGTTGGTTGTGGCATTTACAGAGATATCATAAAAGATTTTTGGAACTTCTGCTTAATATTTATGTTGTGTATATACTTAGAACAGAGATAAGCTGTGCAAGAAACCCAGCCATGATGGCTTCTTAGCTTTGTAGATCAAAGACAAGAAGTAGATGAGAGTGCAAAAATAAATATCAAATGCATATCTCTTTCTGCAACAGAAAATTAAAATAAAATTTGGATTCTTGAGTTCATGTACAGAAGATCATGGATTTAAGCCTGCTCATTTACCATATAGCTACCTCTGAGAAGAGGGCAACTGCTTTAAGGGTATCTTTGTTCAAGGTAAGGTACAGAATTTAATTTACAGAGGACTGACTTAATTTGAGCAAGCTCCCATTGACATGAACACACTATACAAGCAAACTTTGGAAACTGAAAACATTGCCTGTTTTCTCAGTCTGTTAGGCAGGATGATGTTATTTAAATATTGAACAAAATTAAAAGCCCAGTTACAGACTTCAAGAGAAATAGAAATCCTGATAATGGTGACTAGTCAGAGGGAAATGTTACTTTTACTTTTTCAACTGTATTACATTTTAGAAAAGGAAAAAAAAAGAGGGGGAAAAAGGAGACAATTCCAACAAACAGTGTTACTTAACAAAAAATTTCTACTAACTTAGGTCTTCACTAATGTCTTAGCATTAGCACAGTGGAGACCTAGAGCAGTCTGTCAGCTCATACCACACTTCCAGACATGTTCTTTCATCTCACAGCTTATGAGCAACAGTCTTTGTCTTTCTCATAATCCTTCCTCTTTCTTTTAAATAGTATCTTTTGACTTTTTCCAGGTCTGGAACCTATTGTCTTAAATAAGGTTAGCCACACACTCATGTTTAAGTGCAATTTATTAGTTCAGATATTTATATTTTATTGTAATTAGGGCTTTTTCTTTTTACATTTCATATTTGGAATCTTTTTCAAACACACAAAATAAAATCATATAAAATAAATGTGCTTACTGATTCATTTAATGTAAATATTCTTTTCCACAACTGATGCTTGCAGAAAGCTCCTTCCCTGAGTTCCTCTGTAATCTCTGCATTTCATCCTCTTCCTCTGCATTTTTGTACTGCAGGGCAATGGGTAGAGATGCAAAGAGTTGCTGTTTTTTCTTAATGTCAATCTCACAACAAAAAGAAAACAGCAATGCATATGGGCCTAATCTAGTCACCTCCATGAAAACATCAAGAGGAAGAATATGGTTGTACTTCTGCCATATGACAGCAACTTTCACTGACTCTAGAACAGCTAAATGAGGTTAAGCTGTAGTGTGTTTTATCTGCATTGCGATTAACCTCTCTGTTGTAGATGCAGAGCTTTGAGAGGCTTTTCCGATTCCTCTGTCAATAAAATCTGTAAAAGTAAATAAGTAGGTAAGTAAGTAAGGTTATCACCAGAGCTATGTTATTGGCATCATTTTGTTATTAGAAAACTTTAGAATAAAAACCACCTAAGAAAAAAGAAATGAAAATACCCATTCCTTCATTATCAGAATTCAGTCAAAAAAGAAACAAAGGATGGTAAACTATAACCTCTGTCTCTTTTGCTGTAAAAAAAAAAAAAAAAGGAATATTCTCAGCAGGTTAACAAGCAGCCTTTTTGATGCTCTTTGCAGCTAAAAGCAGATTTACTTCTTGGCTTGCTGAATGCACTTTAACAGTGTTCTATTTGCACTTCAGGACTAACTCCAGAAGCCCCAAAGGAAAAAAGACAAAGAACTTTTCTAGCAGTTTTCAAAAGCAACAGCAAGAATTGAGCTATATGTGAGGCTTGGGATATTGTTAAAAGGGGTGAAAAGGGAAATTGGGGAAGAGGGCAGTAACTGGAGAGCAGAAGGTTAGAGGCTGGCTGCTCATTTGGGGGATTTGTATTGAGAAAAAAGATCAGGCTTGTTTAGCTGGTTGACTGATTTCTTCAGGGAGATGTGATTTTCTGCCTGTACTGGGGAGAAGGAAAGGGAAAATCAGGAATAATTATTTTTGGCAGTGTTAGGTAATTCCCAGTCCCAGCAATCTTAATTTGGTCACCAGCTGTTACTGCTGAAAAGTATTTTGTGTTACACAGTATTAATTCTCCATTTGTGTTTGTCTTCCTGACTGCTATTGCTTTCTCTGTTGCATTTATTCTAAATTTCTTGGGGTTTTTTAGAGATCCTGCTTTGCAAACTACTGCTGCAGTTCTAGAATATTTACAGCCCTTAATTTATTGATATGTTTACTCACAGCTATAACTCTTTCTGAATATATTTTTCCTCTGAAAAAAAATTGGTCTTTTTCAGTTCATGTAATTAATGTGTTGCATGTTGGGCATATTGCCTGAAGTTCACCCCGCTGCTAAAAGCCAGTCTAAAGTACCTGCATAAGGCAAATCAGCAACAAAGGTTTAAAAATTTATGGTGCCGCTGATAATGTGGTCACATATTATCTGGAAAACTTACAAGAAAACCCAGAATCATAAAATATTCCAAATCTCCATTAAAAAAAAGGAAATTATGCACTTCAAACCTTTTATGTCCCAAAAGATCTGATAGCCCAGTGACTAAGGTCATGTGATGAAGTAAAAGAGAAACATCTTAGAGTCTAACAGGCCAGTGCTTAACTATTTTCTTTAAGTATATATTCAAGTTTGGCCCTCAATTAGCCATATTGTCCATGTACTGATTTGATTTCTGACTGAACTTGGCACACATGTACTGTTTCTCCAATTGGGAAAATTATTTTGGAGGTGAGCAGTACAGAGCAACTGAGAAAGGCTTGCCAAAAACACACTCAGCTGTTTTTTTTCAAGGGTTTCTCAGTAAAAGTCTCCCCATGTACTCAAATCCAGTATTTAACCAGTTTAATAATGGAAAGATGCTTTGAATCTTTGTGTCAAAATGTCTGACACCAGACTGATATGTAATGGCTGGAGGGGAGGCACTCCAGTATCAGAAAACCACATAGCTTAGCCCTGAGGAGAAAAACCCAAACACACAGCAATGCAGGGCATCTTCTGGAACATCTTTCAGATTGTTACAGAATACTTTGCTGATTCAAGGTGAAAATACAGGTATAGCTGAGTGTATCTGGTTTTTGACATTACTAGTGAAGGATTGCAGTGTTAGATGAACTTTTAGGGTACAGTCACTGACACTTGTCTGGTTTTGCTTTGGCTTCAGTGCTTTCAGCTTGTAACAGTCCCCCAGAGATCAAATGGCTATTGACAATCTGTTGTAGTTGAAATCCTGAGAATATCATATAGAGTGAAGGTTTTACACCATTTGGCTGCCCTCAAACCATGCCTCTAACAAGCAATAGCTCTTTTTTTTTTGCAACTGAGGCTGTCAAACTGTACAATTCTCAAACTTTATCTGGGAGTCAACAAGAAGAAAACAGTCTGATATAAAACATAGCTAAAGGCCCCTAAGTGGATTGAAGACTGAGGAGAAATAACTCCTACTGTGAAAACTGGATCAGTCTAGCGAGAACCTTGGGAAACTGTCCTTTTGTCATAATCCTTCATTTCCTCCTTCCTGTAGAAGGTGTGAACTCCAAAGCAAGGCAAGGCAAGGAATGATTCCAAAAGATGGTCAGCAACATACTGTTGCAGCTGATAGTGTTGAAAGTGAGGAAGTGAATGTGTCAGGTACTGCTTCTTTAATTCTAGGGGATTTTATCATTTCTGATATCTGAACTGGCAGAGCAAATCAGACATGTATCTTCCATTTCTTGTGAAGGATGCCTAAGGCAGATCTTCCTGTCACCCAAGCATGTAAGCTGCAGAAGAATCCAACAACGATATGCCATCTTCATTCAGTTTCCCTTCATGAAGCAGGGGTATGATATGGGGTTTAAAGAAACCAAGTGCTGGGTCCCACACTTTGGCCACAACAACCCCATGCAGCACTACAGGCTGGGGACAGAGTGGCTGGACAGTGGCAAGGCAGAAAAGGACCTGGGGGTACTTACTGGCAGCAGGCTGAACATGAGCCAGCAGTGTACCCACGTGCCCAAGAAGGCCAATGGCATCCTGGACTGTAGCAGAAACAGTGTGGCCAGCAGGACCAGGGAAGTGATTCTTCCCCTGTTCTTGGCACTTGTGAGGCCACACCTTGAGTACTGTGTCCAGTTCTGGACCTCTCCAGTTTAGGAAAGATGTTGAGATGCTGGAGTGTGTCCAGAGACAGGCAACAAGGCTGGTGAAGAGTCTGAAACACAAATTCTATGAGAAGCAGCTGAGTGAGCTGGGATTGCTTCACTTGGAGAGGAGGAGGCTCAGGATTGCTCTCTACAACTCCCTGAAGGGGAGTTGGTATCTGTTGTAGGCAGCTGGGGGTCAGTCTCTTCTCCCAGGCAACCAGTAACAGGCCAGAGGAGACAGTCTCACGCTGTGCCAGGGGAGGTTCAGATTGGTCATTAGGAAGAAGTTCTTCACAGAAAGGGTGATTGGGCATTGGAATGGGACGAGTCACCATCCCTAGAGGTGTTTAAGACTGGATGTGGTGCTCTGTGCCGTGGTGTAGTTGGCAAGATGGCATTAGGCCATAGGTTGGACTCAGTGATCTCAAAGGTCTTTTTCAACCTAGCTGATTCTGTTATTCTTTGATTCTGTAATATTCTCTTCTAATATTGCTGCTTGATTCATTAATTCCTTGACAGGAAAAATGGAACATAAGGAATCAATGTCAGGTTTGGCTTTGAATATCTGAGGAAGAAGAGTCCTTAGTAAGCAGACCACCTCTGTTTCAAAATGGAATGGAAAAATAAGACCTACATAGTCACACAAAATATTATTCTATGGGTGGAGTAAAACAAAAAAATACCTGTGTAGGGTTGCATGTAAATGCCTTTAGTTGTGGAGGCTTTCATGTTAATAACTTTGGAAGATGGGATCTGCCTCCCTCCACTTCCCTTCAAAAACACGGTTATCCATTTCTGTTGTCCACTCAGAATAAATTAAATAAATTGTATTGGGAGTTCTGTCTCTCTCAATACATGCAATTTAAGTGCATACTAAGTGCTTGTGTTGTCATTCTAAACTACCTTTGCACAAGGCTCATTTTGGGATGTGTAGGGGAAGAATCAAAGGAAGGCAAGGGCGTATACCTACAGCATTTGGGGAGAAACAAGCATGAGGAAATGGAGGGATAAGGTAATAAAGGGGCACAGTTATCTGTAAACAATTGCCTGGTGGATAAAACTGGATGTGCCTGCACCTGATCGGCACTAGCTGCTGTGTCCTCTTACTAAAATTAATTTCTAATTATTTTCCTAGTTAGAGGGGCCCTCTGTTTGGTGAGCATAGGTATGTATGGGGGTTTCAGTGCAAACTGGAGTCAGGCCTGGGGTCAGAGCCATGTATTAGTGGTGTCAGTGACTGGAGCAGGAGGGGTTGTGCAAGTGAGGGTGAGTGCTAGTGAAAGGCAAACCAGGCTAACCAGAAAGTAGATAAACTGACCTGGGAGATAGGAGGGAGAAGTGGGTCTCTGAAGGTGAGGCCATGGAAAGAACTGGTTATCAGAGAGACCAGGTAAGTTGCTGGAGTGATTATGGGCCTGGGAGTCTCAAGGGACAAGACTTGCTGCTGTGTGCATGAAAGTTAAAGCAACCAGCCTGTGGGATGTGAGCAACAAGGCCATTGCTGGTTTAGGAGAACTATATAAATTCAACAATAAATAGTGAAAACCGAAACCCCCTTGGGAGAAATAGTGATATACAGAGGCCTGACACTGTGGAGAAGTCAGGCCTGCAGTGGAACCATTGCCTGTGGGTCTGTGCTGTGTGCCAATATTAGGGCATTGGGTGGGTTGGAATTGGTATCTGTGGTGGGGCAACTGTTAGACAGGACCTCCATTGCTGTGAGAGTATTGTGTTCAGAATGTGCAAGTATGACCTAAAATAGAACTTTAAGAGTAGATATTGCTTCCCCATTCTTACACTCACCATGACTGAGAAATGTATTTAAAATACGGAGGAAATTAATTCAGCATGTGAACAAAGAAAGATTTCTCTGCTCACAGGTTGTTAGTAAGGCTGACTATGCTGCTAAAAATATTTAAGCAACACCTATCAACAAATTCCCAGCCTTTTTTCACGTATGTCACAGGAAGTTTGTATTTCACTTTGTCTTCTTCTGTGACAAGACCAATGCAGATTAAGTATTCTCTTCTTTCTCTTTAATATTTCAATCCGAGTGCTGGAACACATAAAGATAGCAGCTTGATTGCTTTTTGGATATTTTTCTGCTGTCAGACAGCGGGGGACTGAGATGCTGATATGATTTTACAATCAAAGTCTTTATATATGTTGAACAAATCAACTCCCAAAGTACAATTGTACAGCTATAGTTTTGAATATGACATTGCGAAAGAAAAATGAAGAAAAAAGTTTAACTTAGTCTTGCTGCTGTAGCTATTTATGCACAGTGATTGTAATTGCATTGCAACCACGTGCTATTTGCCAAGCCTCGACTTCCAGCTAAAATATAGCAATCATCAGATGAAAATTAATTTTAAAAAAGTCCTATTGTGCAATGGATGTACTGCAATTGCTCCAGTTTTAGTCAGCTAAAATGCTTTTCCTTATACAGTAACTTAAACGCACTGAAACTACAGTGAAATCACAATGACACCAAAACCAGATTAAGATTTCTAAACCTGTCTCCCTTCCACGTTCTTTGTAGAAAAGCAATAATGTTCCCCTGTGTGGAACATCTGTGACTGTCTGTTTTCTTTGTTTTTTAAGATCATCGCAAAACCTATTGCCATATGTTTTGTATAAAAAAAGTAAAGATCCTTTGATAATCCATTCCATATACTCTAGTAACAGTAAGCACTAAAAGTGTCACCCAAACATTTACAAGACACAATGAGTACAGGGTAGACTTGAGACAAGTTGCATTTATGGGATGAGATGAAAACTTCTCAGAAATTATACCCTTGCACTTGCTAGTTTTCGGTATGGATATGATAGTTCAGTGCAAGTAGCATGGAAATAAGTGTCCCTGAAACTAAACTGGAAACTGGATACCACTGTGCTTATTGGGGCATGCAGCCACTATGGGCAAGATTTCAAAGTGTGTTGACTTACAAATGAGCTGTTCCAACATAGTGCATTGGTCTAGCATGAAGAACAATCATTTCGTCAGAGCATATACCTATCAGTTTGGGTGCAAGACAAATTATTCAAACCTTCCTGTTAATTGACATACAGTTTAATAATTTTAATTTGATGTCTCCCTTGGTGGTAGATGAAATTAAGGATGAAATTAAAAAGTTATATTGAGTTGAATGATAAACCAGACTTTACCACCCATGAGTGCCCACAATGGGAATTTTCTAAAGGGATTATTAGGGGAAGGTTAATTAGCATTACATCTGGGAAATGGTAACAGATGAGCTAAGGCAAACCTACATAAAATATTGAAGCAATTAGAGAAAATGCTCTAACAAAAAAAAAAACCCAAAACACAAAAAGATAGATTTAGTAAGTAGATAACCTGGATAAAAAGTCATTTATATTACTGTCCTATTACATGAAAAGGACATATATTTTGACAAGCAATTACAATTTTGAGTTAGGGACTTCAGGGGGGAAAAAAAAGCCATATATGTATATATTTCCAAATGGAAGCCATGGAATTAAGCTATTGTGAAGTATCCAAGGGGGAGGCCTCACAACCAATCCTCAGAGTTATAATTATAAAAAATTATCTTAATTTTTTCAATAAGTCTTAATATGTAATTATCAGAGCTTCATAAAACTAGATGTATTAGTCATATGTTTAAAATCAGAATTATCAGCATAGATGTTAAAATTTAAGTGTTGAAACTGTGCATTTAAAAGATATATGATTACATAAGAAAATAACTCCTCATTTTCCTTTCATTAAAAAAATAATATATTTTTAGACTCAAAATCTCATCCACTAAATAGGACCCAATGTAATTCTAGCAGATTGCTAAGATTAAAAGCAGTACAACATAAATGTCTTAATAAGATTACTCAGAAGGATATCACAGAACAGAGCATGGCAGATATCACCTAATGAGTAACCAAGGCAGCTGGAATGTTACCCAATTCAGTATAGATGAAACATCCTTTTAAAATATTTAATAACAGGCTATCACAGTTCTTTTTTTTCCTCTCTCTTCAGTTCAAGTTTTGAAACTCAGGCTTCAAAAATCTTTCACAAAGAAGTTCAACGACCAGATAAAGATGCCTTGTCCTGAGCACAGGGAATACTACCTATTCCCCACTGTAAACTCTTCTGAACCTTGCCCATAGACTCAGGAACAGTAAATGGCCTCCACTCTTATAGCACGGACACGAATCAACTGAAATAGCAAACTTCCTCAAATAAATACATACAGCAAGGTCTTCAAACAGGAACATCTGTTCCAAGCACTTTGGGAAAACAGCCAAGAGGCAAAGACACATCCAAGAGAATAAGTGCTGAAAGTAGTTTGTCAATGTCAATTTTTTTAAGAAGCAGGGTTGTCCCTTCCTTGCTGGTCTCTTCCTGAAGAACAGAATAACATTATGATTTATAACTATTTCAAAATAAATGTAAAAAATCGGGACTTTCCTCTCATGAAGTCATGCTGGCTGTGACTGACGACTGCGCTAATGCAGTACATGCCATTGTTCATAGCACATCACACTAGGACCCTGAAGGCCAATGGACTACTAAAGATATGAGCTCTTATTTCCAGTATGGCATCGTAAAAGCTAAAAATCCTGGACATTATATTTGTTATATAAGCTTAGCCTGTCTTGTCTGTGCAAAGCCTTAGTGTGCCTGATTTTCCACTGTGTGATTCATCTTCTGAACTATTCTACATCTGTACAGTAATATATATATAACATTTATTTCAATCGAGTGTATGTGGCTTATTGTACTCTACTGATTGAGACTAAATTACTTAGCAGATACTATAATGGAGTTAAAATTAGGTGTGACAAATTCACTGTTTTCAACATTTTCTTTTTTTCTTAAACTTACTGCATCAGCTAGTCAAAAGGGAGACAACAGAAATTTGAAACCATATTCACTACAAAAATGAGGCATTTTAGTTGCAGGAAATTCCGCCCTTTGAAGTTCTGAACTGTACAACAGGAGGGACTGAAAGCAGTCATTTTTAATGAAACTGTAGTCTCCTCCCTTTAGCATTTAGACTCAGTGATCAGAGCACTCATCTAGAATATAGGAGACCTTCTGCTACTTTTATTCACTACCTAAAGGGAATTAAACTACAGATACGAGACAGACTAATTTCGGTGTATTGTACAAGGACTTGATTTGCTCACTACCAGTTTTCTTGAAAAGAACTGTGATGAGGCAGCAGAGTAGAACAGGGAATACCTATCTTACCCCAGCTGCTGCAGTCTGCTGGGACTTTCTTGAGAAGGGAAAATTGGTTCCTTTTGCAAACACAGCTGAAGATGGCCATCTGGGGAAAAAGGGATGGAGTAACAACTGGGAACAGGAAGGGAATAAGAAAAACACCAAGTATAGAGCTAGCAGTAGAAATGAACAATGGAAGGCACCTGAGAGGTAAAGAGCATTCACCTGAAACAGAAAACTGGCTCAAAGCTGAGCTGCTGAAGTGCCAGCAAAGGGATCAACAGAGATTTTTGTTTGGCCAAGGAAGGTATTTAAATCTCCATCTGTAAAGCAAGACTGAGAGAAAGTGTTTATGGCTGCTTAATGTTTCTACCACAGATATGCTGGAAGCTGTTGCTAAGTGCTTTATTAAGAGATTTCAAAGTCTTTTTCTAACATTTATAATATAGATCTTTCCTTTACCCCATCAGAATCCATGTTTTTCTAAGTTCTTAAACCTGCATCAGATGATATGACATAGCTATGTTCCTTTAAAAGTTTTGCTGATAAATACATTAATCTCAAATCACTCCTTCTTATACTATATACCTATATAACATATTGTTTGAGATTGTTTAGTTTCATTGTATTCAATCACTGAATTTGTGGTGCCATAATGCTCTATAAAGAGGTTTATGCTGTGAATCTAAGAGAGTTTTACGCCACTTTTGTTTTCCAGAACTAAGGTGTTTTTTCCTTTTGTTTAATCGTAGTTTTTTTAAAGAATATTCAGTTCTGTAAGACTCTCTAAGTTCTTAAATTATTTGTAAAAGCATCCTTTTCTAACTTTGACAATGTAGACAAAGTATGGACAAACTATAGACAAATTGTAAAGAGGTCTGACAGAGTTATGAAAAACAACTTCTTTTTTTTCTGCTCACATATCCCGGTTTTATGTTACTTTTTAAGATCAGATAACTTTCTGATGAATCATATACACTATAACATATGGTGACATTTTGTTTTGACCTACCACAAGACGGTTCAAGCTTAATTCATTTCTTATTAATATCTCCTTGCAAAAGCTTAAGCCTTGCCTATAAACATTTTCTATAACAGCAGTTGCAGAGAATGTAGGGAATTTTTTGTAATGTAGAGAAAACAGTGGAAAACTGGACTTTATTTTGCTTTCTTTTTAAAAATATTAGGCTTACTTCATAGCTGACATACACCATTACTGACATTGCTTTTTGTTTAATTTTTTCTCTTCAGCTCTTCACTTATCTT
>VZTJ01002635.1:333405-345141 GCA_013397795.1 Orthonyx spaldingii | reverse complement strand
ACACCGACAGAAGGGGTGGGGTGCCTGGATCCCCAGCACCACCTGGCTCAGGATCTCTCTGGTGATGTTCTGGTCCGTGGGACTCTGCGGGGCAGGAGAGGCGCCGGGCAGGGCACGGGCTGCCTCTGCTGCCTCCTCTGCGCCCACGGGGCTGGGAGAGATGGGCCCCTCTGGGGGACAGGTCTGGGGCTCCTCGTCACTCACCGGGCGCAAGGGTCTGTCCAGATCTTGGAGCTGACGTCACTTGTCCGTTGGGACAGCTCCTGGCTGCTCTCATGTTCTTCTCCTTGGGACAGCTTTCGGTCACTCACGTCTTCCCATCGGGGCAGCTCTTGGGCTCCATCGTCTGCTCCTCGGGACAGCTCCTTGTCGCTGCTGTCTCTCGCTTGGGACAATTCCTGCTCTCTCCTGTGTTCCCTTTGGGAGATGTGCAAGTGCACATCTTCCCACGGTGAGAGTTCTTGGTACCTCTCACCTTCCCTCTGGGACAGCTCTCGGACATCGTCCCCTTGGGAATCCTCTGGGACTGTCACGTATCTCTGGAGGGGCAGCTCATGGGATCTCTCGTATTCTTCCCAATCTGACTCCAGCTGCCTTCTCACATCTGCTTCCCAGTGGTTCACCTCTTGGGCTGTCACACGTTCCTCCCATTCGCACACCTCTTGCTGTGTCTCACCGTGCTCTTCCCAAAGCCTCCCCTCTGGGCTGGAGCCCTGCAGGGCAGCTCCACCAAGAACAACTCCTTCTCCCATTGCAGGAGTCTCCTTTGGTGTGGAAAAGAAAGAAAGAAAGGAGAATTCCTGCCCTGCCCTCTCTCCGGGCTGCATGAGTCCTCAAACGTCCCTCCTGGTGCTCCCACAGAGAGGAACGCTGGCCTAGGGACTCTCTGCTGCTGGATATTGGGCAAGGGAGGACAGAGACACTTGGTTGTCCCTGTAGACAGAAGAAATGGGGGAACATCCCGTCCCAAATACTCACGTGGGATTTGGATTCATCCAGGCTGGGAGAGCCCTTCAGCACCATCCAGTGCCACCCCAGCAGCAGCAGCATCACCCCAAACCCTGTCCCCAAGGGCCACATCCAGACTCCTCCTGAACACTCCCACACACAGGGACTGCACCCCCTCCCTGGGCAGCTCATTCCAATGCCTGGCCACTCTCCTCTCATTAGGGAATGTTTTTCTAATCACTATTCTCACCCTGCCCTGGTAACACTTCAGGCCATTTCCTGTCATCTTTTCCCTTGGGCAGGGCAATCCAGACTGACCCCCAGAGTTTTCCTGGGAGCCCGCCAGACCCTGCACAGCACTGACCCTGTTTATCAGCTCCCTCGGGGTTCTTCCCACGTCCTCCCCAGCAACCAGGGTGAGCCACATTTTCAAGCCGTGCCACCAAAGCTCAGCCACAGCTACAGAAACTCAAGGCAGCTCCAGCATCCCCCTCCCTCAGGGCTGTGCTTCCCCCACCAAAACACTCGGCACTATCTTCACAAGAAGGAAGAATTTTATTGTTTCCATGTGCCAGGTTTCCCTGGGAATGACCAGCACAGCTCTCTAGACAGTCTCTCTCATGATTTTGGTGAGTTTCTGGATCTTGGACCTTGTTGACATGTCCACGTACTTCTCCCCAATATTGACAATCATGCCACCAAGGATCGATGGATCAGTCTAAGGAAGGAACATGGAACAGACAGTCGATTAGCAGAAGTAGGATACAAGTTTCACACCAGCAAAAAAAAAGAATAAAGCTTTTCAAAGGGCCTTTTTTGAGATTAACGGTGTGGTCATTGCATTCCAAAGTGAAGATTTTAGAAATTAAAACATCATCATGTCTACAAGAAAGCACAGAACTATGTAACGAAGCAACTGGATTCAATAAAATCTTTTGTTTTTATAAAAATCAGAGATACAAAAAACCCTTAATAGGGCTGAATAAATTCTGAAATTTATTTGCAAGTCAAAAATCCAGACCTTGGTGTCCAGCTTCAACACCTCTCCTTTAGTCAAGAACCCATTCAGGACGCTTTTCAGTTCGGTGAGGTTGGCCTCATCCAAGGGCTGAAAAAAAAAGAACAAAAGAGAAGGAAAATGAAGGACTTAAGAATATTCAAATGATACAATGAGGACCCAAATTCTCTCCTCAGGTCCCTCTGCAGACACATTTCCACCAAGGCAGCATTCTGGAGCAGGGATAACCCAAGGACAGGACAGGAACAACAACCGCTTTGTGACCTCCTTATTCCATGAAACATTTTGCTGTTTGAAAGAAGAACCGGGGCAGCTCTATGTGCAGACCAGCCTGACTTTTGTCATCCCCTGGGTTCACACACAGGGAGGAGAAACGGGACCTCTTGAGCTGCAATGGGATGAACAGGTTTCATTTTGGAGCAGAACTGCTGGGCATCAACCCCCGCTTTGCAGAAATTAAACAAGAGAGGTTTGCCTTGTCTCTTGCTCTCTGCTCCTTTGATCCAGAGCTTCCCTGCCCACCTGCAGCGTGGTGACCGTGCACAGCCGCACCACGGCACCTCCCCTCACAGCCCCACCACGGCTTCTTCCCGCCCCTCACGGCTCCGGCCCCTCACAGCTTCTTCCCACCCCTCCCAGCCCCTCCTGACTCCCGCCCCCCCCAGCCCCACAACGGCTTCTTCCCGCCCCTCACGGCCCCTCCCCACTCACCTGTGCCGTGGTGACTGTGCACACCACCTCTCCTCGGAAGGCGCTCATGATCTTGCCAAAGGCGGAGATGATGCCCGGGGTGTAGCGCAGGCGGCCGTTCTCAGCCAGCAGATCTGCAGAACAGCCAGGCACCGAGGGGTTAAAGCACTGCCAGGGGCAGATCCCGGCAGCCCAACAGCAATTCCAGCGCACGGCACTGCTGGGATGTGCTCCTGAACCCACAGGTCACTCACTCATCAGGTTGACAGTGAGTGGGGACATCTTCTCTCTTGCCAGGGCGTCGTTCACGGTTTTTTGCTTCACTGAGCTCTTGGTGTGAGGGTTCATCACCACACTGGACAGCTTGGGGTCCTTCAGCAGGCTCTGACGGGACACACAAGGATGTGACAACAGCCAGGAGTTTTCCTGGCATCACAAGGTCTACCTGGAGCAGCCAGGGCAGGCAACACCAATATTCCTGGAATGTGAACAAAGAACTCTGGAGCTGGTGAGAAGCGAAACAACAGCTCCAGCTACAGAATCAAGGAAGGGTTTGGGTTGGAAGGGACTTTAGAGGCTGCATGCACCTAGTCCCATGCCCTCCCATGGCAGGGACGCCTTCCACTGTCCCAGGCTGCTCCAAGCCCCAATGTCCAACCTGGCCTTGGGCACTGCCAGGGATCCAGGGGCAGCCACAGCTTCTCTGGGCACCCTGTGCCAAGGCCTCCCCACTCCCACAGAGAGGAACTTTCTCCCAATATCCCATTTAAATATCGCGGCCACAGAGCAGGCAGTACAGGTAGCGGGCTGGGAGTCTCACGGGCTGCAGGAGCCCAGCTCCTCCCTCCTGAGGGGCTGCAGGGAAGCGACCGGGGGAGCCCCGGCTGTGGAACACCTTACCCACACCCGGGTCAGCTCCTTCTCCACCTGCTCCAGCTTCTTCTGCTTGCTGGCTGCCGAGTAGAGGGCGGTGGCATAGCGCCCTTCCAGCCCGTACACCTGGATGGGCGGCTGCGGGAGCAAGGGCAGGCGCTGAGCAGGGGGACCCGGGGAGAGACCCCCTGCTCCTCACCTTGGCCAGCCGGGAGACACCTCTGCACCCTCCCCTCACCGGGATCACCTCGGACACCCGCCTGGACCCCCCCCACAATGCCCCTGCCTTGTCACCTTGACCAACCTGGACACCAACCCCCAATGCTCTCAGGACGCCCCCGGACCCCTTATCTTCACCAACTTTGAGACACTCCCTGACCCCTCACCTTGACCAGCTTGGACACCGGTCTCGCCGCCGTCGTACTCAGCTGCCGCACCTGGGGGGACAAGGGGGAGAATGGCGGGGTCGGCGCAGCCCTCGAAGATGAGAGGAAAGGGGAAGGTCCGAGATCCCGCGCGGGGCTGGAGGGCGGGAGACGGCGCCGTTTCCCCCCACAGCCGCCCAGGCCCCGCCGCCCCCCAGTTTCACCTTCACGACGAGCCCGGCTGCTGCCGCCGCCATCTTTCCCGGCCGCCCCTCAGGGTCACCGCGCACTGCGCAGGCGCGGCGGGGCCACGCCCACACACCGCGCCGTCAGCCGCCGCTCCTGCCGCGGGGAACGCTGGGAGCCGTAGTTCCGCGGGTGGAGCACTCGGCTGCGGGGCATGCTGGGAGCTGTAGTTCCGCGGGGCGGTGCCTTCCAGCTGTGCGCCCCCTGCTGGGCGATTGGGGCAGCGCAGCCCCCGCGTCCCCCCAGTGTCCCCGTGCCACCGGTGTCCCTGTGGGGTCCCTGTGCCCACGGTCTCCCTCTGATCCCGGTGTTCCTGTGTTGTCCCTGTGCCTTCAGTGTCTCTGTGCTCCTCAGCACCACTGTCAGTGTCCCTGTGTACCCGGTGTTCCTGTGCCCCGGTGTCCCTGTGCCCCCAGTGTCCTTATCAGTGTCCCTATCCCTATCCCCCCCTGTGTTCCTGTCCCCATGGTGGCCCTGTGGCCTCAGTGTCCCTGTGCCCTGGTGTCCTCCACGGACTTCTCCAGCATGGGTGCTTCCCATATGATCAGTTCTTCAGGATGGGGCTGCTCCTGTGTGGATCCTTTTCCCATGGGGTCCATCCTTCAGGAACTGCTCCAGCGTGGATCCCTTTTCCCACGGGATCCCAAATCCCACCACCAAACCTGCTCCAGTGTGGGCTACTCTCTTCACAGGGCCCCACATCCCTGCCAGGACCCCACTCCAGGGTGGAATTCCCATGGGATCACACCTTCTTTTGTGCATCCCCTGCTCTGGTGTGGGCACCTGCAGGGGCTGCAGGTGGATTTCAGCTCCCCCATGGATCTCCAGGAGCTGCAGGTGGATCTCAGCTCCCCATGGATCTCCAGAAGCTGCACGTGGATCTCAGCTCCCCATGGATCTCCAGAAGCTGCACGTGGATCTCAGCTCCCCATGGATCTCCAGAAGCTGCACGTGGATCTCAGCTCCCCATGGATCTCCAGAAGCTGCACGTGGATCTCAGCTCCCCATGGATCTCCAGAAGCTGCACGTGGATCTCAGCTCCCCATGGATCTCCAGGTGGATCTCTGCTCCCCCATGGATCTCCAGGAGCTGCAGGTGGATCTCAGCTCCCCCACGGACCTCCAGGTGGATCTCAGCTCCCCACGGATCTCCAGGCTGTGCCAGCCTCAGCCCCACCTGTCCCTCCATTCAGGAGTGCGGATGGAGCACCCCACGAGTCCTTCCAGACTCAACATCAGCTGTGCTTCCCTCACAGAAACCTCCAAAACGCGGGATTTACTTCCTCCCCTTGGATAAATTACATCCCAACACCTCCCGAGGCAAAGGATTTTCCAGGTGGAACCAGGCAGGGAGCTCTGCCCCTCTCTCTGCGTGACCTGGAGCAGCTCGCTCAGGTCCCGCCTGTGCTGAATTACCTGGAAAGGTTCAGCTCTTCCTCTCCCTAATTCTTCCATCTTTTTAAATTTTTTTTCTCCGCAGAGCTGGCTCCGAGTCGGAGCCGTTCTTGCCCGCTCGGTGCCGGGCTCGGGCGGTGGCTGCCATGGAAATGGGATCCTGGAAAGGGGATGGATGGCTGCGGGAATTCCGCAGGGCAGGATCCAAGCACTAGGTGCTGCTCTCGCCGCGGCTTCCGAGCGCAGGGATCGCCTCAGGACGTCGGGACAGAGTTCGAGCGAGGCTCTTTAGGAAACGCGGTTTAGCGTCCCACCAGGAATAAGGCGGTGTCTCCAACAGGATTTATTTAAATGTCGGGATTTCATTCCCTCCTCTCCTCCTGGCTGCATTCCGGGATGATACTCAAAGGACAAGGACAGACTGACACAACTTGACAGGCTGGGAGAGCTGGCGGTGCTCACCTGGAGAGGGACTGGGGACAAGGGCTGGAGGGACAGGACCCAGGGAATGGCTTCCCAGTGCCAGAGGGCAGGGCTGGATGGGAGATTGGGAAGGAATTGTTCCCTGGGAGGGTGGGGAGGCCCTGGCACAGGGTGCCCAGAGAAGCTGTGGCTGCCCCTGGATCCCTGGCAGTGCCCAAGGCCAGGTTGGACACTGGGGCTTGGAGCAGCCTGGGACAGTGCGAGGTGTCCCTGCCATGGCAGGGGTGGGGTGAAATGATCTTTAAGGTCCTTCCCAACTCAAACCCTTCTGTGATTCTATCACTGTGCTTTTCAATAACTTTAATAACTACACTACTGAGAAAAACACATCTGAAATGTAGAAAAATACTTCCTTTTCTTTAGTAAAAATCGGGTTTGGCTTTTTCCTTTTATTTTTCTTTTTTTTTTTCCTTTCTTTTTTTTTTGTGATAATGTACCTGCACTGGCATTTTCAAATGGATTTATTTGAAGTGTGGTTTCATATCCCAAATTTTTTAGTGTTACTCCAGAACACTCTGTGATCTTGCAGCATTTTAACACCTGGAAAATCTGGCTTTTTGAGGCCAGGGAAGTCACTGAGTGCTGACAGCACTTTACTGAGCTGGGGACTGGCTCAAAGCCTGATAATGCTTTCAAGAATTAAAATCAGAGCACCTTTCACAGGTTAATTTTGAACAAATAAACCCCCCCAGATGATAAACAATTTGTACCTTGATGCCTTACACCGGAAGGAAAATTTAAGCCAGACTAAAGCCTGTCCTTGTATTTGGATTTCTGTCACAATGATGGAGTCCTCCATTGTCCTACATGGGAGTTTTAAGGAGATTTTCCTCCTGAAAATCAATTAAATTCCCCATATTGCCCCTCACTCACCCTTTGACATTTCCCTGTGCCCCTGGTTTCAGTTTGGCCACTTTGTGAGCACCTGAACATCTGCAGGGTCAGGAGAAACACCTGGAAGAACTTTCTTCCCTCGTGCTCTGCGCCTTTAGTGCTTGTACGGTTGTGACCTTAAAGAGCTCTCTTAGTCATGTGGGGGTAGAAGAACCATCACTTTTTTCCCTCCTGCTGAGTCAGACCACAACTGAAATCATGCAAAGTGTGTTTTCGTTTCCTTTCACTGAGAAAGCTCCAGAAGGAAGGTGATGGTTCTCAGGCCGGGGCGGTGCTGGGGAGGTGTTTCCGCCAGGGCCCAGCTTCAGGAGGTGTCACAAAAACCAGAGCCAGCCTTGCAAAACTCCACAAACAACCTGTAGCACACAGAGGTGGAAAGAGGAGGTCTTTAACCACCCACCCGAGGCCCTCAAAGTGGGCAGAAGGCCACAAAACACGCCGAGCTCGCCCTCCACCAGGCCAGGTCTTGGAAAAGAAACCCAAACCCCACCACCCAACCCCCTCTAATGATGAGACTCCCGAGCCCAGGTTTTCCAGCAGTGCTGAAAGCCCTCACTGCCTCTGCCCCTCACCTTGCAGCTCCCCTGAAACCAACCGGAGCTCCCGGCCCGTGTTCCCCACCTGTGATTCAGGAATTGGACCCGGCTGCTTCCCTTTGCCTGAGCCCGGCACTGGGCACCAGGGAGCCCCTGAGCAGCCAGGCTGCAGCTGCAAACAGCTTCCTGACGAGTTTCTCTGTGAAAACTTTGGTGTTTGTCAGCAGTGGAGGAGTTTTCCTCTCCTGGTGCTCCAGTTCATCCCAGAGAACGTGGCCCCAAAAAGCCGGGACCGAACGCACCCCCATCCCAACCATGGGCTTGTTCCTGCAGCTGCTGGAGGGAAAGGGGGTTTGGAGGGGATTTGTTGGGGATTTTCCCTCTTTCCCAAGGGTTCCAGAGGTGCAGTTGGTGCTGAGTCCAGTCCAGATGGGTGTTTTCCGCCTCTGCTCCACAGGCAGCTCTGCTTGGGCTGGTGAATCAGGAGCTCCCTGGGGGCAGGGTCTGTGCCCACCCTCTGAAATCTCCCTGCCCATGCACGGCCTGACTCATCTTCCCATTAAAAAAGGGTTTCTCACTCACTGGCAGGGGACAGAAAACCATTTTTTTCCCCCTCCAAACCGGAAAGAATGATTGTAAAGCCGCAAAAAATAGGGGAATTCCAAGCGGGGAATTAATCGAGTTGGGTGACTGATCTCTGCCCTCAGCATCACAACACTCCCCTGAAAGCTCTTGATTTGCAAAATCAAGCACCTAAAACCACACTTTCTTGCCTTCCAAGGGAGGTTTCAGCCTCGTGTTCTTATATAGAAAAAATATTCATCATTACTATTTTGTTGTGCATGTGATACTTCTGGGGAGTTCATGGTGGCGTCATTTATTTTCCATGCAACTGTTGTAAAAACGGGGAGAAACCCATAACCAGGTGCTTGTAGACTTTAAAAAAATAATCTAAATCCTTTTAAGATGCTGTAAAACACCTAAAAAAATTAATTTAAGGGTGAGCTGGTCGGGGGAATAAACACTGATCTGCAAATCTTTAAACAGAAAAGGCGATGTGGGTCCACTTGGACTGTTTCAGAGATTATTTGGTTTATTTATTTATTTGTCTTCTGGGGTTGGCTGTGAAACATCAAAGGTAAAAACTGTTTGGGGAGACTCTGGGAATAACAGACATGGGGTAGGTGGCACTGAGAGCTGAGTGTCACCATCTCCCACCCTGGCAGGGGAGCAGGCAGAATGTGGCCCTGAGGCTCAGGAGATCTGGGATCTATTTTCAGCTCCGCCTTGGACCTGCTGATTGACTTCTAATTATTCTGCACCTCAGTTCCCCCATCTGCAAAAAAAAAAAAGAGCAAGATACCAGCATCCTTTATAAATAGCTCTCAATTCTGTTGATGAAACACGGTTTATTAATAGCAGTGGTACCTTCTCACGCACGCTGCCGTGAAAAAAACCATTGTAAATCCACAAATGTCACTCAAAAGATGGAAATGTGCAAGTGGCTCTGGAGGAAATAAAGCAGAGGAGGAGCGCCAGGCCTGGTTAGATATTAGGGCTACAGTTTGTTCATTGCCACAAGAGGGAAGCCAACACTAATAAAATAACTTTATTTGTGCATTAAGCACGGCTATTGTGGAGGTTTTTTCCCATTTCAAGGCGGCTGTTTGCCCTCTTTCCTCGTAGCACACTTGCACTTGATCATATGTCCAAAGCCAAAGAACATTATTCCACATTCCCCTTGGTCAATGTCCTGTGAAATGAATTCCATGGATTTGCCTGTTTGAATGGCAAATACATAAACCTGAAAGAGAAGGTTGGGACGAAACTGAGCTGGTTGCTCCCGTAGTGAATTTTTTTAAAAAAGGGGAAGTTTGGTGGACGTGGGGCTTGAAAAAAAATAAAGATGGTGTTTCCTCTCATTTGGGTGAGCATGAGAAATTAAAGGCTAATCTAGGACTCACAGACAGAGGTATTTTTAGGAGTTTTTACCTCACAGCAATGACAAATTAATTCAGGAGGTCTTCTGACTCTTGTTCACAACGTGTGTGAGCACCTTCTCTGTGGCCTCATTTCTTACAGCAAAGCTGCTGTCATTGACCCTGCTGCAGAGCACGGGATCTGCTGGTCTGGGGGATTTACTGAGCCACTCCTCCTGCAGGGAGGTGCCTGTGGAAGTCCCCCTTGCTTGGGTCACACGTTGGAGGCACAGCCCTGGTGGGTCAGGGTTTGCTGTTCCATCTCCATCTGCAGCCAGACCTTGTAACGTGCTCAGGCTTTGGGGAGAGGGCTGGAAAAGTGCTGAAAGCAGTGCTTGGGCAAACAGAGATTTTCAAAATAGTTCCTGTGAAACTGAACAAAAATCCATCAACCAAATTCCTTTGGTGGATCTTTTCCTGGCTGTCTTCTGGATCGCTGCAAGATATGAATATTTGAGAGTCGCTGTTCAGATTTCTGTAGAGCATTGGAACTTTTTTTTCCCTCACAGAGTGGTGAGGCCTTGGAATGAGCTGCCCAGGGAGGGGGTGCAGTCCCTGTGTGTGGGAGTGTTCAGGAGGAGTCTGGATGTGGCCCTTGGGGACAGGGTTTGGGGTGATGCTGCTGCTGCTGGGGTGGCACTGCCTGATCCTGAAGGGCTCTTCCCACATTCCCGATGATTCTGGGATTGCTGGCATAGGACACTGGTCAGAGATCACAATTCCTGGTGTTTGGAAGTCAAGATTTTTGAGGAATGGCAGAAAAGAGAAGCCAAAGCAGTGCAGAAAACTGCCTCTGGTGAGGTTTCCTGTGAAGACCCCGAGGGTGGTCCCTGCAAGTGCAGGGAGGGAATCAGGGCAAGGTTGGGAAAGCCACACACGGAGATTGCAGTCCCCAAAGGACATTTGCCTAACAAGCTGCTTTGTTAGGGGTTTTAAATATACTTTAGGAATGTTTTGGGTGTTTTGTTCTCCTCCCCTTCACAGCAGGCAAACCTTAAACTGCTGCCCTAAAGCTGCTGCTGGTTTTAGAGGAATTGCCAAGTTGAAAAGAGGGAACAGCCAGAAATATTCCCATGGCCAGGTGGGCAGACCCCTCTGACACATTGCTCAGGAATTGCCACACTCCCATCCCTTCTCCTTTCCCTCTGATCCTGCTTTAGGCCCCAGTCCTCGTGGATCTGTGCATGTGTTTAACTCTGAGGACATGGGCAGTCACACTGAGAATATTCACATGACTAAAATCATGCACTTGCATAGGGATTTCCTGAATGAAGGGCATAAAAGGAAATGGCCAGGTTAAAAATAATGCCTGGGTTTTGTCGCTGATGGAACGCCTTTGACACCAGTGGAATTGTACAGGGCTGAAAGGGATCCAGCTCCCTCACCTGCCAGTTTCCATAGCTGTGTTTATGGCGTGATAAAAGTCCATCCTGTGCTTGGCTGGGGGGAATTCAGATCCCTTTGTGTGTCCTTCAGGATAGGATTAAGCCCATGGAGCTTCACCAGCACTGGATTCCCCACGTCCCCGCTGCCCAGACACTGCCACAGGGGTGGCTGGGGTGGCAAACAGAGCAGGGCTGGCCTGTCCTGCCACTGCCCTGCTCCTGTCGAGTGCTGGGACACTCTGTGGCCCCATCAGGGGCTGCTGGTCCTGAGGCAGGAGCCTCTCTTGTCTTGGTTGAGGTCTTGGCTGCTTCTCTTTGTGTCCTGCACCGTTCAGGGTGGGTATCAAACGGCTGGGAGGTGAGCACTGAAATAAAAATGTTGTAAGGCGTTGAAGAAACCTCTCTTAAAGATGTTCTTCCGTCCTTCCTGTGGCCAAGTGCTCATGTGGTGTTTCTGGGAGTCCCCAGCCTGTGGAGTTCCCCAGACGGTGCCACTGTGCAGGTCTGGGACCTGCGTGAGGCCACACTCACACCCACGGCCAGATTTCTGTGCAGGTCCCCCGTGTTTTCCTGCAGGTCCCCAGAAGCGTGAGCCACACCCGCTCCCGGCAACTCCCACCAGCACGGGACAGACCCCAGACTTCGGGAGCGGGGACAGAAACCCCACCCCAAAGCAGCGCTCTGGATAAACAACCTCGTGCACCCGGGGCTCCTGAGGGATCTTTGACAGGATCTATCTTTAGTGGGAGTGAGTCACATCATTGTGATCTGACTTTACGGTTTGCTGGAGGTATGAGCCAGGCCATGGGATTGCGAGCGAGAGAGCATCATGGGATGGAGCTGTAAAATTCCACTGCTCCCTGCTCTCGCAAGCAGGCTGGGAGAGCATTAAGGAGCGGGAAGCGTGGGGGGGCGGGGGGTTCGG
>VZTJ01002635.1:288616-333336 GCA_013397795.1 Orthonyx spaldingii | reverse complement strand
AGCCGGGCGCAGCTCTGCGCGGGGCTGGCTCTGTGTGCGGGCAGCCGGGCGCTGCTCTGCGCGGGGCTGGCTCTGTGCGCGGAGCCGGGCGCAGCTCTGCGCGGGGCCGGCTCCGTGTGCCCGCAGTCACGTCCGTGCCACCCCGGCAGCCGGCACGGCGCGGGGCTCTGGCGGATGGCTGTCGTTGCTAAGCGACATCGCCGCGCTGCGATGCTCCATCGCTCACAGCCCGGCTGCCGCGGGGTAGCGGAGCCGCTGCCGGCCTTGGGCTCTGCTGGAAAACATTCACTTTCTGCCGAGGTGCTGCGGTGGGAGTGGCGGGCAGCCCCTGGGGGTGTGAATTGCGGTTCCCGGGATGCAGACACCTGCCGGGCCCCAGGTGCTGCGCAGGTCGGCTGAAAGGTGAATAAACAAGCAGGTGGTGAAGGTGGTGTGGCAGAGAGAGTAATGTCTGCAACACAGACCTCTTGCAATTTTGTTCTTTCACGGATTCATGGAATCCCTGAGGTTGGAAAAGCCCTCCCAGCCCCCAAACTGCTCCCCACTTGTCCCCAGCCCAGAGCTCTGAGTGCCACCTCCAGGCCTTCCTGGGACACCTCCGGGGATGGGGACTCCAAACCTCCCTGGGCAGCCCCTGCCAAATGAAATCCTGGTGTGAGTCCCAGGTGTTTGTGTACACGAAAAACAGGGACAATGGACATGCTGGGACAGTTTTGAGATCCCCTGAACAGCTCAGGGTCTTTGGATGATCCCATCACAAACCAGCGGTGATTTTTTGGCCTGACAAGTGCAGTTTTGGCGGAGTCTTCCTGCCGAGCCCGCTCCTCAAAACGATTCCACAACCAGCTGTTGCACACACGCTTTAAGCAGAGAAACCCAACCCCATTCTGGAAGAAGCTGAGGGGTTGTCCTAGAAGGCAAACAGCTGCCAGCCTGGTCCCCAGGGCCACAGAGAAGGTGGCACCCGCAGGTGCCTCGTCCCAGGGCAGAAGATGCTTCTGCCAAGGCTCTGCACAGGCCAGGCTTGAGCACAACTGAAGTCCCCACTGCTGAAACGTTCAGTTTTTGGGCAGATCATGGCTGGCAGCAGGTGGTGAGAGGGGAGGGATGCAGAGGAGCTGATGAAAGGCAGCAGGCAGCTCCTGGCACGTGAGCAGGGCTGTGTTTTTCCGCTGCGCAGCGTCGGCCACGCTCGGCGTGTGAGGGAAGCAAGAGAGGAAAACCACACTGGCAGAATCCACAACGGTCCGGGGACATCAACAGCTGCCCTGCCCTTGGCTTGCACTTGAAGACACACCAGCAGCAGCCAAAACAGGGCCTTGTTTTGACGAATTGTTGGAGAGCAGCAGTTTCGTTGTAGCTGAGCCCATCCTGTACCTGCACACCCTCCTGCTCTGGGGGGTGGGACCAGGTAAATCGGGTACAAGTCTGAAATAGTCTCCTAGTTTAGGTCTAGATTGGAATAAAAGAGATCAGGATAGATTCTGGAGGAGCTCAGCCACTGCAGTTTGAGGCAGAAAGCGCTCTCGTGGCGCTTGGTGGCATTTGGCCAAGAGCAGAACAAAAGCAGCCACAGAACTTCCATTTTTCACCAAATTGCAGCAGACTGAGGCAGATTCGGCGCTCAAGGCTCAGCCCCTCCCTCAGGCTCCTCGATTTTTGCTTGTGCAAAAGGCAAATTTAATGGTGGGGGAAGATGCTCAGAATTTGCACCGGGTGTAGGAAATGCACTGAACACTTTGGGGGGAAATCCACTGCTACACACACATAAAAGTCATCCTTCAGGCACAAATGTCAGCCACAAGTCCTAGGTTTGCAGCTTTTTTTTGGTCAGGTGAGATGAAAAAGAATATAATCTGTCGTTTTGGGGTTTTTTTTACCATCTTTAGCAAGATATTTCTTCCACAAAACACCTCAACAAAAAGCAGCGACAGTAAAACACAAGAGGTAGGAAAAACATGCAGAATTCCACTGTAGGTGTGCAAATCTTTCTTTCACTTCGTGAAGGACAGAGCTGTGAGGGTGGGGAGGCTCTGGAATTGATTTTCCAGGAAAATTTTGGACTCCCCATCCCTGGCAGTGTCCAAGGCCAGGTTGGACGGGGCTTGGAGCAACCTGGGATAGTGGAAGGTGTCCCTGCCCATGGCAGGGGGTGGATTGAGATGAGCTTTAAGGTCCCTCCCAACCCAAACCTTGTGTGATTCCATGATTAATACAAATGATGACTTCTTCCAGCCCTTCCTGAGGGCTGAGAGTCATCACAACAAAATTTAGAGGGTAAATTGCTCCTTACCCCCAAACGGTGCCAGACACGGCGCAGAAAGGAGAACAGTGTTCAGCTGGGCAGAAGTAAAAAAAGAAACGAGATCATCTCTAATGAAATTGGAAATAAAAAATAGCCCAAGGGTATTTTCTCTCAGAGTTTCGTGGTAAATACCACTGGGTTTTCGGTATCATTAATACCTGATCGTTATGGCTCCTGTTTAGCAGTAGCCCCACCTACTTTTGTCTCCGTTTCACGGGCACGTCCCAGCAATTTGCCAGCTGGAGGCTGTGCTGAGAGCTGGAAATAACTGTATCATCATTTCATTAGCACCTGGCTGGGGGAGAGGATCCATTAATCCGGCTCTGGAGGCACCTACTGGGAGAAGGGAGGGAGGAGGCCACTACAAACTCTCCTGTAGTGAAACTGCAATTATTTCTCGAAATTTTTCTACTTCCTCAAACTCATCACCGTAGCTTCTTTTTTTTTTTTTTTTTTTTTTTTTTTTTTTTTTTCTTTTTTTTTCTTTTCCCTCTTCTATTTATTTGCAAGAAATAAGGTTGGAGTGTTTGTTTTGTGCTACAAGAGATGTCACAGCCTCCTTTTTGCTCCAAGTGACTCAGGGTCAATGTAATCTGAAAAACAACTCCAGCAGAACAAACTTGTCACAGATAAATCCCCGGGGACTGAATCTGCTGCTGTTCTCCCTCAAAAACTGTTTGCATGTTTCCCTTGCCTGTGTAGCCAGCCTGGGTGGATAAGGAAAAAGCCAACTTGTCCTTTAGCTCTGCTGCTGGGGCCTGGATGTGGGAGGTGTTGGTGGATAAAGGAATATCTGTGCTGGCAACAAAAGGAGCTGATCATTCAAATGCACTCCGAGGTCTGGTTAAACCTATTCGGACCATCACGATCACCTCCTCAGACTTCCTGCAACATTCAGGCCACTGATCCTCAAATCCAGATCCAAATTCCTCTCCTTGCCCTCTGAGAAGTTGGAAAAGGCTGTGAGCATCTGCTTTTTATGTTCATTTTCAATCTGTTCCTTGGATTTTGCCTTTGGATTTGCTGGTGGAGAGCAGACAGGCCCAGGTTTGCTTACAAAGACTTCTACAAAGATTTATTTTAGATATTGCCAGAAGCAGGCTCACATTTATAACTTTTAGTAATATATTTGTTTAATATATTTAGAATCACTGAATATATTTAGATTCACAGAATGGTTTGGGTTGTAGGGACCTTAAAGCCCCTCTAATTCCAACCCCCTGTGATGGGCGGGGATGGCAGGCACTGGATCAGGTTGCTCAGGGCCCCATTTACTGTTGTTTACATTTACTTTGAATTCTACTGAAACATTTATTTATGCCTATGTTTCAAATTGCAGTGAATTGAAAAATGAACCAAAAAAATGAGTTCATTTTTGTGGTGTTTTTTACTTTGTTTGTTTATTTGAAGAAAGGCTCCCCCTAAGCAGAGAAGAAAAAGAAATCAGGAATTTTTTTTGTAGATACAGACATTTCAAAGTTGGTTTTTTTTTTTTAATGAGGGGAAAATGAAAACAAAAATAGTATAACTCCTTCCTTTATCCAGTCATTTTTAATAGCAGGGCCCTAAAATCTGGTTTGGAAGAGGGAAGATGCATTACAGAAATGTCTCAGCAGGCTTTTTTTTTGCCCTGATCCTGGCCCTATGACAGTAACACCCTCCTGAATATTTTTCCAAGACAGGGAAGGCTGCTGATGTCTGGTTTAGAGACCCTGGGCCAATTTTTGTTTGTCCCTCGCAGTCGTGTCTGTGCTGTCACAGGACCAAGCCATGAGTGAGGAATGCGCTGGGAAATTCAGAGAGGGAGAAGCAGCCACGGAAATCTCCCTGCCTGAGGCTTCTGCTGCCCAGGGCTGGTGGCAGAGCTTCCACAGGAGCTCCTGGCTGGCAATAAATCTGTTGTTCCAGCGTGGGGGAGTAACAGGAGCCAGGTTTTGATATTCCCCTTGTTGTGCTCAGGTGTAACCTGAAGCCAGGAAAGCGATGCCAGCGTGTCACTGTGCTCCCAGCGACTCCTCAGCCCTGACAACGTCCTGCACTCAAGGCTTTTTCATCTGTTCTGGTTTGGAAAAAGGCAGAGTTTGAGCCTGAGCTCGTGGGGCTCCAGGGGATCCACGAAGATTCCAGGGAATTCAGATCCATCAGAGCTGTGCTGCTCCAAAATTGGAGAAGGGCTTGAGGAATGAATCCATGGCTTAATTGACACAGGAGTTGCTGCCTTGCGACTCTGCTCACTGTGTTGGGAGGATAGACAGGAGGACAGAGGAAGGACAGAAGTTTCCAACTCCTTGCCCAGGCTCCTGTCACAGAAGCAAACTAAAAGTTGTTCTGGCTTCTTGTCACAGACGCCCCTGGATGGGCTTTAGGGTCCTGCTCACTCCTTGCCAGGCCACTAAAATTCCTGTAGGGTTCTGCCTGAGGCTGGAGGGACCCCTGCTCATCACTGCACCTCACTGGCGTGGAATTCCAGGATTACTGGGATTGGAAAAGCCCTCCAAGATCCAAGCTGTGCTCGATGCCCACCTTGTCCCCAGCCCAGAGCTCTGAGTGCCACCTCCAGGCCTTCCTGGGACACCTCCAGGGATGGGGACCCCAAACCTCCCTGGGCAGTCCCTGCCAAGGCCTGACCACCCTTTCCAGGCAGAAATTCCTCCTGAGCTCATTCCTCTCAGCTGTTCTCATCCTCTCCCACAGCTTCTGTTGGTATTTGATGAACCTTTTCAGAGGATTCTCATTTGATTTATCTTTAAATCATCTTTCAAACCGCCACAATGGTATGAACAACAGCAAAAAAATTAAATAATTAATATTTACGAGTTGCATCTTGTAATTCACTAAACAGTTCTGAAGAGCAAGTCACAGGAAAAGGGGTTGGGAAAATCTATTTGCTCATCAGCCCCTGTCAGTGCTGAGCTGCTTCTCCACGGGATATTGTCAAATGCCTTTTCCAGCTGATGTTTAACTGACCAGATTAAACATTCCCATGTGGCTTCCCGTTGAGGGGGGAGGTGGATATTGCAAGAAATGCTGAGAATCCCCCCCTCACTGGGCTCTGCTGCCTTGTGGGAAGGTGCCAGCAAAGGAAAACCAACACAGAGCATGTAAAATCACTGGCCAGAGGTTTGGAATAACAGCTGATGGCAAGGAGAGAGATAAAGACCCCATTAGTGGGTGAAATTTTTCCAGTCTTTAAATTTAAACAGGGATCATTTAGAAAGTTCCAGAATGGCCATATCTGTTTCCACAGAAAAGGGGGGAAAAAAAGTCCTGGATTTCTCAATCAGCTCAAATGTCCCTGGCCATATGTACTGGCATTGGGACTCCTCTTTCCACACAAAACTAACCCCGGGATTAGGAACACCAGTAATTATTTGTTCAAAGTGAAGTCTGGAAATAAACCTCATCAGGATCCAAATCTTGTTAAATATTTTGTGGTGCTGGACAGAAGGAAGACATTTCAGACTTGTAGTTATAATTCACTGTTAGCAGGGAGAAAATGTTCCCGAAGTTTCCTTCTCTTTTTCTCTCATTGTTCAAGGACTTTGGGTGGGCAAATTCTACAGCTGGAGAATTGGAGGAAAAGTGATGGGGGTTAAGAACTGGAATTGTTCAAGTGCTAATTAGATGTAAATTGATTTATAGGAAAACGGGAAAGAGTCTCTGCTAACATAGGTGAAAACAAGGAGATCCAAGTTGGACTTTTTTAGATTTAAACAGGATTTTAAGAGAATCTCTTTATTTGCAACAGAATTAGAAGAGTTAAAATGCATCACTGAAAGTTGTTTAATGAAAAGTGAGTCCACTGGCACGGGAATGGAATCACCACAGCAGGATCTGCAGCTCCACAGGAAGTTTTCAAGGGGTGCAAAGTGGAAAATAGAGGTTGGAGTGAGCCAAGGTGGCAGAGTCTGCACTGGCTGTTTGCAGAATTTGGATTTTGGCACAATTTGGGGTTGTTTGATTGGGTTTTCTGTTGATTCTGAAGAGAGCTATATCTATATCTATATCTATATCTATATCTATATCTATATCTATATCTATATCTATATCTATATCTATATCTATATATCTATATCTATATCTATATCTATATCTATATCTATATCTATATCTATATCTATATCTATATCTATCTAATTTATAGATGTAATTTATTTTAGAGGTATAATTTATATATATAATTGTATTTATTTATCATATATAATTTTTATACTGTAATTTTATGTGTATATATATATAATGTTTTATATTTTTTTATCTCCACAGCAATAGCAGCCTCTGTGCAGAGAACGTTCTCTAAGCCGTGCCTGACAAGGGTTAATGGCTTTCCACCCTTTCCCAGGTCATCAGCCCACCCCAGGTGGTCCCTAATCCCTGCAAATGCCTTTTCACCTCCTCTGTTCCCTGCTTTCCTGGAAGATGATGGAAGAGACCTCTGGAGTTTCAAAGCGGATGAGCCACTTTGAATCACACTGAAATCAACTCTGCAATTTCAGCCTTTACTCATGACATGACTGCTTCGCTTTTTTCCTTCCCTCCCTCTCTTGCATTTTGTAACCTGCCTTTCACAAATGCCACCAGGAACAGGATGATCCCTTTTAGTTCCTCCTCCAAGGCCAGCAAATCACAGCTGACTCAAACCTCCCTGGTCCTTGTCCCCTCTGAGAGCAGCTCTGACTGAGTGAGAATTGTTTAAATTATTCTGATTGTTACTTGCCCGAGACACTTCTGACATCAAGGCTTCCTTTCGGAGCTCTCAAACACTTCTTGGAAGAAGATGTTGGAAAAACTGTTGGAATGAGCCCAGAGGAGTTCTGGAGCCAGTCTGGAGAGCTAGGGGTGCTCACCTGGGGAAGGGAAGGCTCCGGGGAGAGCTCAGAGCCCTTTCCAGGGCCTGCAGGGGCTCCAGGAGAGCTGGAGAGGGACTGGGGACAAGGGCTGGAGGGACAGGACACAAGGAATGGCTTCTCAGTGCCAGAGGGCAGGGCTGGATGGGATATTGGGAAGGGATTGTTCCCTGGGAGGGAGGGGAGGCCCTGGCACAGGGTGCCTAGAGGAGCTGTGCCCCTGGATCCCTGGAAGAAAAGATAAAAGTTCCCATTTCTAAAGTTCAGCTACAAAAGTGAAAGAGGAACCAATCGGTTGGTTTAATTAGAATTTATATTCCTATTATCCCTGCTGGCTGTTCCAAGACAGTGACTTCACTGGGAGCAGGAAGGAGGCCAGTTTCCCTCTCTGCTGTTTTGTTATCATTTTCTTACCTTACCAACACATTGATCAGTTTGTTGGCGAGTTTGCAGCACAGCTCACAGGCATTCCCAGAGTTATTTTGTGGAAATGAGTAGAACAAACATCAGGAAGAAAGTTTACACAACATGTTTTGGTTGGGTTTTTTTTTGTTTTCTTTTTTTCTTTTAATCACAAAATCTTGCCGGGCACCGATCGATTCTTTTTTTAAACAAGAATTGCTCCAGATTAAACAAGAAAAGAGACCAAACCACCCAGGGTTTGCTTGTTTTGGACCCTGTTCTTGCAGAGGTGTAGCTGGTGAGCATCCTGCCACTTTGATCAGCTGAACAGAGAAAATACATAGTGAGTTCACAATTTATTATGCCAGCTGCCCAGGCAATTATTTGAAGCTCCTTAGTTCATCTGACCTTTAAAACTTACTTTAACACACAATCACATCTGATCAAGTGCAGTGTTAAGGTCAGTTCTTCCTCGCAGAGCAGAGCAGAGCAGAGCAGAGCAGAGCAGAGCAGAGCAGAGCAGAGCCAGCTTGTTGTGCAAGCAGAGCTGGACATTTAAAGGATATCATTGTTCTGCAACTGCAAGGGAAGACAACTTCCAAAAATCAAAGACTAAAGGTGATGTGGGTTTAAATTGTGGTTTAGAGCCAAACACCCTGAGCCAAAATAGGGCCAAAGGTAAAGTGCTGCCATTTGGCAGGCCATGGTCACTTAAACTCAACTGTGGTTGTTTTGTGCTGGAGTCCTGAGGAAAATTAAACCTTTAGAAAACATGTGCAGAACCTGGTGGAATATTCCATGTTCCCAGACTGGAATGCTGTTGGAAAGAGCACATTTCAGCCCTCTGGACCACCTGAAGTGCTTTTCAGACATGACTGAAGTCAGGTCTAATGGCCAGGGGGGAAATGTTCTCCTTGTTCCACTCCCCGCTTCCCTCTCAGGTTCAATCCCACTGACTCCACTGACAGTTTGTCTAAAGGGAATAAGAAGTGGATAAATCTCAGGGTCTGACTCAGACAATGGCCCTGTGATCCACCCAGATACAGTGGCTCCTTAGGCAATTTAGGGAAAAAAGCCTGTTTGGGGTGATCTTATCTCTGAGGAGAAAGACTTTGCCCTTTGGCAGCTGTAGCTGTGAGAACGTTCCACTCCTGTCTGTGTTGGGATTCCTGCTCGGGACCTTGGGATGTTCTTCCTTTGGAGACGTGGAAGCTCAAAGTGTGGCAGAAGGACATGGAAGTGCCTTGATCTTGGCTTTCAGTGGTCCAGTGACAGCAGAGGTGTTGGTTTTGACCAGAAGGGAAGCCAAAAACCTGTTTCCTGCAAGGTCTGGGATGGATTCCGAAGGCTGGGCCAATTTTAAATCTCACCAATCACCCTCATCCAGTTCACCGAGGGGAGAACAACTTGTAGGCAGTAAATAGGGAGTAAAACATCATCCATTTGTTTCCACTCCATGTCCCACGACATCATCACACCTTAGATTAAGTCTCCTTAGGGATGAGAGCTGGACCTGCCCCATCCCAGAGCCCCCCTGCCCTGGGCTGATCCCAGCGTGGGCAGCAGGGAAGGGATTGGGATTGTGCCCCTGTGCCCCTGTGCTCAGGTGAGGCCCCACCTGCAGAGCTGCCCCAGCCCTGGGGCCCAGCACAGGGAGCACCTGGAGCTGCTGGAGAGAGCCCAGAGGAGGCACCAGGATGCTCAGAAAACAATGACACAGCCCTGGGCAGGCAGCGGGGCTGGGCCAGGTGCTCTCCCCACCTCAGCCCCTCTGGCCCTGGGACAAACGGCCAGGATGGATTTCCCAGCCCCGGTGTTGCAATAAATGGAGAATTCCAGAGCCGCACAACGGTACCTGACAACGAGCTGATATTTCCCAAACTGCCCCCGGAGAAATGCCACGGGTTATCTCACATGTACAAATATTAACACACGTGCAGGTACAATGAAACGGGAGTGAATTTATTTCTCCTCTGAACGAGGAAGGATTACTCAATGAATTAATCTGCAGTGAGTCACAAGGTAAATTTAAGTAATTGCTCACTGTTTTGTGTCATAAAAGTGGCAACCAGAGATTTATGGATAACTGAAGATCTGCTGTTTGATAGCAGGGAGCGATCAAGCGCTGCCAGGTGCCGCCGTTTGTGTCCCCTAGGGAAGGAGAGCCCTTCCCAAGGTGTGGGAACCCGGCAGTGCCCCGTGCCAAGGGACACAAAGGGCTGTGCTGGCAGGAGAAAGCTGAGAGTAGAGATCCCCTGTCCCCCTGTGAGAGCCAGAGGTGACACCGGGCCCCAGCTGGTCCCTGAGGTGCTGCTCTGGTGTCATCACAGCCAGGCTGCCCTTCCCTTGCCACCACTTTGGATCCTTTGATTTCAGCTACAGGGGACAGAGGGAAAGTGTTTTCAAAGATATTACATTCCTACCAGGGTCATGAAAATTAGAAGCTGGAGAGAGTGAAGGTCAGCTCAGCTTCTTGCCTGGAGAGGAGAAGCTCTGGGGTGACCTCATTGTGGCCTCCCAGGGCCTGAAGGAGCCAACAAGAAACGTGGAGAGAGACAATTTCCAAGGGCTGGAGGGACAGGACACAGGGAATGGCTTCCCAGTGCCAGAGGGCAGGGCTGGATGGGATATTGGGAAGGAATTGTTGCCTGGGAGGGGGGGCAGGCCCTGGCACAGGGTGCCCAGAGAAGCTGTGGCTGCCCCTGGATCCCTGGCAGTGTCCAAGGCCAGGGTGGACACTGGGGCTTGGAGCAGCCTGGGACAGTGGAAAGTGTGAAACTGGATGGGCTTTGAGGTCCCTTCCAACCCAAACCATTCCATGATTCCATGAACATCACCCCCAAGGGCAGGCAGGCAGAATTCAGGGATTTGTGTGTTTGGTAATGAGCATTTTGAGGCTGATCAACCCATACACAGCCCTGGACGAGCTGCAATCCAGGCTGCTTCTTGCTTGATAGGAATCTCATAGGGAAAGGTTCTGGGAATTGGTTTGGGTAGGGGTTAAAGGGCAACAAATGGCAGAACTATTGAATTATAGAATCACAGAATGTTTGGGTTTGGAGGGACCTTAAAGCCCATCCAGTGCCACCCCTGCCATGGGCAGGGACACCTCCCACTGTCCCAGGCTGCTCCATCCTGGCCTTGGACACTTCCAGAAAACCTGGCTGTATTCATCCCACAGTCGTACAATAAATTTTGGAGTTTCCCCCTGTGAAATTTGCCTTCTCCATGTTCAGTTTTTCCAAAACAGAGATTTAATTCAGGGCTTCAAGGAGCTGAACTTAAAGTCATTCCCTGAATGTGTGTTCAGTGTTTCCTGATATTTAAGGGAGCACGGTAGAGGGACTTGTAACAGAAATCTGCAGCCTTTTGAGAAGTGCTCTGAAGACAGCTCCTATTTTTCTCACAACCTGAGTGTTCCCAGATCCGGAATCCTGGTTCTGACCTCACTGGCACTGTCATTTTTTCCTACAGAGCCTATAGGGAATGTTTGCCTCCCAGGCTGGGTGTTGGGGCTTGATGGACACTTGGCCTCATCCGTTGTGGCAGAGCCTGTGCCTCCACCAGCATCTTCTCCCAGAAATATTCCACACATCCAACGTGCCCGACGCACCAGGACTGCGTCAAAGCGGTGACGTAGGGAGAAAAACACACAGTGCCCGTGGCTAAGGATGCCTTAATCACATCTTCAAAATGCACAGCTATGCACCCAGGAAAGATTTTGAGGTTTATTATCTAAGCCTGCTATGAATAAAGATTTATTTTTTCATGTTAAATGTCGTCATTCCCATTGGAGGACAGAGCACTGGGGCAGTGGAAATTTTTTCATGGCACAGTGGAAATTTTCGTTCTCTTTTTCTTCGACTGTTTCAAACAAATCTGCACTTTGGTCTTTCCAGACAGATTACTTCAGTAGTTGCCCTCAGGAAGCTTCTTTAAGCAGAAACGTATGCAGTGCTCATGGGTTTTGCTAATTCCAAGGACCTTTTGCTGGTTTCCAGCAGGTCAAGGGAGGTGATTCCACTCCTGTGCCCCTGTGCTCAGGTGAGACCCCACCTGCAGAGCTGCCCCAGCCTTGGGGCCCAGCACAGGGAGCACCTGGAGCTGCTGGAGAGAGCCCAGAGGAGGCACCAGGATGGGCAGAGGGATGGAGCAGCTCTGCTGGGAGGAAAGGCTGGGAGAGCTGGCATTGTTCAGCCTGGAGAGGAGAAGCTCTGGGGTGAGCTCAGTGTGGCCTTGCAGGGCCTGAAGGAGCCCCAGGAAACATGGAGAGAGACAATTTCCAAGGGCTGGAGGGACAGGACACAGGGAACAGCTTCCCAGTGCCAGAGGGCAGGGCTGGATGGGATATTGGGAAGGAATTGTTCCCTGGGAGGGTGGGGAGGCCCTGGCACAGGGTGCCCAGAGAAGCTGTGGCTGCCCCTGGATCCCTGGCAGTGCCCAAGGCCAGGTTGGACACTGGGGCTTGGAGCAGCCTGGGACAGTGGGAGGTGTCCCTGCCATGGCAGGGGTGGGATGGGATGGGCTTTACGGTCCCTCCCAATCCAAACCATTCCATGACTCCACATTTCCCCACTAAAACTGAGGGAAGGAGGGAATTTCGTTGTTGTGCCAGAGAACATGAGGTGTTGTTTGGTCCCAGTCTGTGGAATTCTCTCACGTTAAGTGCTTTAATTTGTTAAGACTGATAATTTGTAGTGCTTGAATTTAAGTGCAAACACCATAAAAAGCAGCTGGAGGCTGAGAACTTTGGGTGCTTCATCCAGGGCTGGAGTGAGGATTAAAAATCCAAAAGGAGAGGCTGGGGAAGAGAGAGGAGCCTGTGGGGTGGTGTTGTTGTCCCGTCTCCCCGGCAAAGGGGAGGATTTATGGCTCTCACTAAGGACAAGTTGGTTTTGCCAGTTAATTTCTAACAGGAATGAACGAGTGGGTGAAAGAACAACAAACACAAACATAAAGAAAGCAATATTAAAGAAATGAAATGTTCCACTTTGTGACTCCCCAAGAGAACCTGGGGGAACTGCAAAAAAGCAGGATTGAAAGGCAATGGGAGTTTGTAACAGAGTAAATACAAATTAACATTAAACTACAGTGAAATTCCCAAGGAATTACATTTTGCATCCACATGAAAAGCGGGGTAATTCATCACATTTAATGATGTTACAACGAATCCTGGCATGGGTTGAAATCCTTCCCTGTTCTAAGAATAGGAGAAAAATGTTTACCATGAACACTAAATATGGACATTAATCATTATGTCTTTAATGCCAGGGCGAAACTCTTCTCATGCTGTGAATACTCAGCTCATTATTATGATATTTAGAGCGAATAGATTGACTGAGACAAGTCTAAAATTCCTACAGAGCTCATGTAGAGCTGCAGAGAAAATCTCAGACCTCTTTAAATGTTTAGGTAGTCGCTGTTGCTGCTCAATTTTCATGAGGTTCATGTGGAAACTGGTTGGAGGAGCAAGAAATGGAACATGAGATGAGTTGAGAGAGATTTCACAAAATCTTTTGTGGCAGTGTCCGAGGCCAGGTTGGACACTGGGGCTTGGAGCAGCCTGGGACAGTGGAAGGTGTCCCTGCCATGGACAGGATGAGCTTTAAGGTCCCTCCTAATCCAGGGATTCCATGATTCCGTGATCCCTGAATGCCACTGTCCCTGTTCAGGGCTGGGGGCCCTGGTGGTCCCTCGTTCCATGTAATAGCACAGAACTCCTTTCTCACGGGAATTCTACTGAATGTTTATAAAATATAAGATAAGTTTCATGTTTGTGAGAATAGGTTTTGGAAAACAGGCGATCAGAGTTCTGTCCAATCAGTCCCAGGGGGGTGGACTTGTCGCAACCAATCCAAACAGTATTCTCACGTGTAGAGAAATCTGTAATTTATTAAATAAATTCACTTAGCATTCTCTCTGAAGTTTGCTGTGATTCTTTGCTCCACTTTTGGTCCAACAGCGACAATTCCCAACACGTGCCAGCTCTCGTGCTCTTCCCGGAGCTCACCTCCCGCAGGGGTGTTGGAGAGGCTCTTCTCCTGCTGGGATGGTTTTATTTAGGGGAAATTGCCCTGCCAGTCACAAGCCCAGATCCACCTGTTTACATTTTGAAGCTTCTGGGGCTGTGTCCAAAGTCCACTGAAATCACTGAGAGTCTTCCCATTTATTCCAATGAACTCTCATTGGGCTGTGCACCAACAAAAAACGGGATTTACCCAGGCTCTGCCACCTCTTCCTACTCCTTCCCCTTCCTGGGCTTCTCCTCTCCCTCCTGCTCCTCTCCCCGTGACACCGTCACCACATAAACCAGGAAGGCTTAACAAAGCTTTGTGATATCAGTGACATTTAAAGCCTCCAGAAATCAGGAGCCTTTTCTAATCACGGGCTTTGTAATCCTCCTGATTATCCAGGTAATGGGGGGCTGGAGCCAATGTTATCTCAGCCTGTTCAGGGTGTTAATCCAGGGACTAGAAAATTAATGATCCCATTACATCTGCACGTTTCCCTGTCTGTCTGAGGGGCTGGAATATCGTGTGTTCTTCACTGGATTTCTCTTATCAGTCTTCTTTTCGTTTGGTTTTTTTTTTTTTTTAAGGTAAAATTGGTGAGTTTTTGCAACATAATTGGCTGAAGTAAGAATTGCCAAGCAAATAAATGGAAGTAGGGAAAGGGCAAGGAGATGAAGCTGCATTTCAACATTTTTTAATGTTTCAAATTCAAGGCTCTGAGCTTGATCCAGGCTATAGAATCATGGAACGGTTTGGGTTGGAAAGGACTTTAAAGATCATGGGCAGGGACACCTTCCACCGTCCCAGGCTGCTCCAAGCCCCAATGTTCAGCCTGGCCTGGGACACTGCCAGGAATCCAGGGGCAGCCACAGCTTCTCTGGGAAATGTGCAGGTGATGCTGGAGCCATGGAGAGGCTTGGAGATGGGGTCCAGTGAGGCTGACAGTGCCTCTCTAGCCTCAGCCTGGGGATTCTTCCACTTTTTTAGCCCCAGGGATCCTTTGGCAATCGCATGTGTCCCGTTTGTCCTGGCTGGTGAGGGACGGGCATGTTTTACGTCCTGAAACAGGAGTTTTATCTGCCCCAAGGGGCTGCCTTCAGGCCAGAGCAGCAGAAGTGGCCCTGGCATGGGGTGTAAGACACGAAAATGGCTGGGAGCCACCTTTGTCCCTCCCCTGGTGGCCCCTGTGCTGTGCCCAGGAGTGGAGGAGCTCAGGGATTTGGGATGGAAGCCATGATTGGCCCAGAATCCCTGGAGAAAGAGAGACATTTGAGACAGTGATAATTTTGATCAGCTCTGCATGGTTTTAATCAAATCCTCCTTACAAGGGCTTGCAAAGACCAATGGCCTGCGTGGTGTGATCCTGGGCAGAGGATTTTGTTTAACTTAGTGGGGATGTTCAGGGAGCAGAGCTTTGGAAATTGGATAAAATTCAGCAGATCTGGAGGAGCTCTGTTTATGTGTGTGTGTAAACCCTGGAGTCTTGGGCTGAGCCAACTGGGGGCTGCAAAGGCCTCATAAACTGTAGATTGTCCTGATCTTATTCCAGCACTTTTTATCCTAAGAGTGGCTTATTTCTGAGTAATTTCTAAATATTATCTGAAAGTTTGGTACAAATATATCCAAATGGTTTTACTATCTACAATAAAAATCCTCAACCCATGGTTTCAGTCCTGGCTTTCTGGAATTACGAACCTCAGTCACGGGAGTGCTCCTGTGTCATCTTTATTTGCTCACATGAAGTTGAGAAGGTGTGCAGGAACGGGCCTGGCAGGGCCCATGGAAAGGGTTAATTAGATCCTGCCTTATCACCAGGATGTAAAAACTTGATCAATAGGCTTGAGAATGAAAAAGGGAAGAGGTTTTCCTAATTTAAAGCAAGAACTTGTGACTTATCACAGTTTATTTCTTAAAAAAGCCTCGGGAAAGGTATTTCACTGACAGGGTGTTTCTCCCCGGCGCACAGCATCACCTCAAACGAGCATTTATGTTTTTCATAAGCAGCTTCCTTAAATTTTTAATCAACCTTTGGCAGCTGCTTTTATGTTTCCAAGCGTTTCATCAATGTTTCAGCAAAGTGTCACATTTCCCAAGGCACAGCTCCTGCCACACGTGTGGGAGCACCTCGGGATCCTCCACCACAGCAGGAGGAGGATCCCACGGCCTTGGGATGTGTGAGGGATGCAGGGACTCAGGGAAAGCCACCTTTGGGCAGCCTGGCAGAGGCGAAACCCCTGAGAGCTGCTGCACTGGGAGCCGAGGAGTTTTCCTTGCTGGAGGTGAAAATTGCAGGAATTTGCTGGGAGAACATGCGTGCGCTGGAGATGTTTGTGAGGAGCAGCCGGCCGAAAAAAGCACAGATGAGACAACAGCAGGGACTTGAGGAGGAGGTCCTGGACGTGCTGGGAAGTGGAGGAGCAGCAGGGGTGCGGTGCGGACACGGAACATCCCAAAAAAGCCGCAGGGAATTGGGGATCAGCCGCGGCCTGAGGCAGAGCGGTTCCTGCAGGGCCACGGGTGGCGGAGATGATGAGGTGGGAGTGAGTGATGAAGGATTGTGCTCAGCAGGAGGGAAGCAGTTTGCTTCCCTCATTGCTCATTCCCAAGCACTCTAATGTTTGGGTGGTATTTCGGTGGCAGGGTTTCTGTAAGGGAAGTGTGATGTTGTTTTATGGGGTGCCAGCCAGATCCCACTGAGCCACGCTCTCAATCTTCAGCCTTCTTAGTCACAGTTTTTTCAACAGGGAATTCATCTGTTCAGAAAGTTGCCAGTGTTCCAACATTATCACTGCTGAGGACTGGCCTGCATTTCCATTTCTGTGCCAGAAGAACTGTCTCAGTCAGGAGTGTGGGGTTTTATGGGTTGCTATTGTTGTAATACAGGAACAGCCCTTTGTGCTGCCCCAAAGCTTTTGCCTTTTTCAAGAAGGCACAAATTTTCTAAGCAGGCCACGCATTTCATCTGCACTCATTGCTGAGCACTTCAGGACATCCCAACGAGGCATTTAGAAAAGTTTTCTTCAGCAAAAACAACAGTGCAAAGAGTTGAATTCGAAAGGAACACGTTGTTTCCCCCTCTCCTGTGATATCCCTCCCCCAGCTCGAGATAGCAGGATATTGTTGAGCACCGTGTCAGCAAGGTCTTCTGGTTATTGCTTCCTCTGGAGAAAAAAAAAAATAGTTCTGAATCCTCAGAAACAGCTTTTCCTTGATGGCCCAGCTTTTAATCTGTGATTTCGGGCTCCAGCGGTCGGCATAAGTCATAATAAACCACCCTTGGAACAAGATTGCTCAAATTGAAGGTCCTGAAATTGAACCTGTGTGATTTAAAGCCAAAATACCTGTTCAGGACAGAGGCTTTTAGAGCAGCAATAATGCACCTGTGAGAGGGAAAGAGCTGAAGGCCAAGCGCATGCCAACCTCTGGAGCAGGATTTTGTTTCATCCCCCGCTCAGAGGTTGTGGGATGTGCTCTGCATCCCAATCCTGGCTGCAGTGGTCACTCAGGAATGGTGTTTTCCCTGGGAACATCCCTGCCCAAGGAATTGTTTTACATTCATTGCTATTTCTGACTGCAGAAAATGAGGAGGTTGGATTTTAGACCTGATTCTGTCACAGCAAACTTTGGGGCTTTGGAGTAATTGCACTGTGCAGCTCTCCTGTCTGGGCACTGTGACCCTGCCCAGCTTCCCTTCAGCAGCCACACTCGGATTCTGCACTGGCAAGGTCCAAAAATAGTTCAGATTTCAAATACTTAATTGTCATTAATTTTTCAAAGGGCCCCGTGTACCAAGGGTCACGTTCCCGAGGCTGCCAGAGCTCCAGGAGCGTTTGGGCACCGCGGCCAGGGATGCACAGGGGGGATTGCTGGGGGATCCAGGCAGGGCCAGGAGCTGGAATTTGATGATCCCTGTGGGTGCCTTCCAGCTCACGGTTTCTGTAATTCCATCACCAGCCAGGTTCTGAGCAAACCCATCTGGGGACAAATTTGGGAAACTGGGAATGGACTTTGCAGCATTCTGGAGGCTCAGATCCCTCAGATTTGCTCTGTAGGTAAATTTTAAGCCCAAGAATTCAACAGTTTCTCTGATTTTGGGGCTAAATTGCAGTGACCGAGTGAACAGGGTGGCCGCTTGTGAGGATTAAAGTGGTTTTGTGGTCCCTCTATGGTCGTTGCTTGAAGAATGAACTCCTAATCCTGTTTATAAAATGATGAACAGCTTCCAACTTCACTTTGGGAGAGGGCTGGGAGAGGGGCAAGGCTGAGGTGGGATAGAGCAAGGAATCCAGGGAGTCACTGGCAAGAGAAAGGGAACCAGGGCCCCAAAATTTACAGCTCACTTTAAATATAGGAGCAAAATAAAACAACAGCATAAAACCCCCAGTTCCCTGAGGGATGTGGTGAGCTGGAAACCTGGTCTCTGTACCCTGTGATATTCTGGCCCCGTGTCACACAGTGAAATAAAAGTGACTCAGTGCCAGAATTTATTTTAGAAATGCCATTAAAATGCTTTTTAAAAGCAAAATAAAACCAAGAGACACATGATCAGCATGGAGCAGTTATTAGGAAAACTACACCGATCCAGGATAAAATACTTTATTGGACACAAAGCAAATCAATCTTCATAGTGAGTAAGATTTAAGTCACCAAACGAATTCCAGGTCTAGAAGGCAGAATAGGAAGTTTTGCTCTAAAGCTCACCTACATTATTGTACTGAGCGTTTAAGGATTGGGAACTGCTGGGTGTTTGAGAGTGGGTTCAAAGGGTTGTTTTGGGAACCCTTTGGCTTTGATGAAAATTCTGTTTTTAAAATCTGTTATATCTGTACAAGGGTCAAGCGAATGGCTCCGTCCTTGATTTTGTACCTGAAAAATTAAGCAAGATTGGGTTGCCCACACAACTGGGCTAAAACTAAAGAGCACAGAATCCTGGAATGGTTTGGGATGGCAGGGACCTTAAAGATAATCCAATTCCAATCATCCACCACAGGCAGGGACACCTCCCACTGTCCCAGGCTGCTCCAAGCCCCAGTGTCCAACCTGGCCTTGGGCACTGCCAGGGATCCAGGGGCAGCCACAGCTTCTCTGGGCACCCTGTGCCAGGGCCTGCCCACCCTCCCAGGGAACAATTCCTTCCCAATATCCCATCCAGCCCTGCTCTCTGGCAGTGGGAAGCCATTCCCTGGGTCCTGTCTCTCCAGCCCTTGGAAATTGTCTCTCTCCATGTTTCCTGGGGCTCCTTCAGGCCCTGCAAGGCCACACTGAGCTCACCCCAGAGCTTCTCCTCTCCAGGCTGAACAATGCCAGCTCTCCCAGCCTCTCCTCCCAGCAGAGCTGCTCCATCCCTCTACAAATGAAGATTTTATTTTCAAATCTGTTATAGTCGTACACTGGTCAAATTCATTTTTGCACCTTAAAAATCAAGAGATTAAATTGCCCACAGACCTGGCTAAAACAAAAGATCATTGAATCATAAGAGATCACGGAATCCTGGAATGGTTTGGATTGAAAAGGACCTCAAAGCCCATCCAGTTCCAGCCCCTGCCATGGGCAGGGACACCTCCCACTGTCCCAGGCTGCTCCAAGCCCCAGTGTCCAACCTGGCCTTGGGCACTGCCAGGGATCCAGGGGCAGCCACAGCTCCCACTGTGCCAGTGCAAGGTGAGAGGAGCAGTTCTATGAAGAAGAAGTTTTGCTCCTTGTGGGGTTTTGCTCTCTTTTTCCGAACCACTGGTTTTCCTGAACCCTCTTTCCTTTTGCCCGAGCAGGCGCCTGGCCCTGGGTGCCCTGAATGCCCTCGGGGTGCTGGATTCTCCCTCCCTGCTCCCATGGGATCTCTGGGCCCACACCTCTCCCTTGCCAGGCCTAAAGGAAGCCACAAAAACCTGAGCTCTCACCCCTTTGAAACCTCCCTTCCCTGCCCAGTTTTAGCAGAACTGGAGCACAGCTTTGCCATGTTTTTGTGGGAGCAAATAACTGGGGATCAGCAGAGCTCGGTGCTCTCGGGAAAGCAGAGCAAGGAAGAGAAAAGTCAGGAAAGGGAAACGCTTCAGTTCTCAGCGTCTTCCCTTTGCCTCTGGAGCAGGGCTGCAAGTGCAGAGCACATGTGGCTGTTTTCCTGGCGCTGCTTCCCAGATTCTTCAGTCTGGACAAGGCAGCTGATTGATTGCTCAGCTACTGAAGGAGCTGCTAAAACGTGGCTGCAGCGAGCTGCTCTTCCCAGCTGCCCTCGGTATCCCAGAGCAGCAGGATTCCCTCGGGATGTTCGCTGACCCAAAAGACTTTCCTGCCTCACCCTTAAACCTGGGGGCTGCTTTGCTCTGTCTCCCTCAGGGCCGGGCATCTTTGTCCAATCAAGCTCGAATTAGGTCACTCTTAACCAGTGTCAACTTGGAGGAGCTGAAGCTGGCAGTCTAAAAAAAACAAAAACAACCAAAAAAATGGAAATATTTTCCATGCCACAGAGACTATTGGTCTGTGACCCACCAAAATATCCAAAATCCAGATGCATCAGACCAATTCTGATGAAGTTGGCGTGGTCTTATCTGGGTCAATTGTCTTAACAAGACATTATGTCACCCGTTAGGGGAAAATACAATCTAAACCCCCTAAAAATAACTAAGGGGAAAAACCTTGCACAACAAAGCCAGTGGCACATCAGAAAAATAAAAATAAGTTCAGACTCATGATATATTTAATCATCTGTATTTATTCCTCTGCTAATCTAAAAACAGGCGTATGTTCTTTTTCTTCTTGGAAACGAGGCAATTCTGGAAAATTTCATATTTTAGGCAGCTCTTTGAACAGCTTTTCTCCTAAAACTTGAATTTTTTTATTTGTTAGGAGGAAAGCCATTGGAATGAAAGAAATTTGCATTGTATATAAGTTATTTTACCATACCAGCTCTGTCCTCTGGGCTCTCTGAACAGGCACCTGAGGAACCTAATTTTTGTGTTTTGCCATAGAAGGAGAACTTGGATTTTATGCCAATCCCTCTGAAGAAGATGGGAATGAAGACAAGGAAGGCCCAGGAAGAAGGGAAAGGCAGAGGAACATCCAGGTGTGTTGTGTCCATGGAGAGCACCCTGCATAGGGAAATATTTTGCAGTGGTGATGGATGAAGCCTTCAAAATCACTGCTCCATCAGGACTGACGTTATCCAGACACCAACTTCCAGAGGTTTTGAGTGAAAATCCATTGATGAAAAAACCTGAGGCAGGAGAGCTCCAAAACAGCATCCTGCAGGTTCCTCCTGAGGGACAGCTCCGAGCTCTGCTCCCTGTGACCTGACAGGACCCAGGGAGCAGCTGGAGCTGGGCCAGGGCAGGGTCAGGCTGGAGAGCAGGAAAGGTTCTTCCCCCAGAGGTGCTGGGCACTGCCCAGGCTCCCCAGGGAATGGGCACGGCCCCGAGGCTGCCAGAGCTCCAGGAGCGTTTGGGCACCGCTGCCAGGGATGCACAGGGGGGATTGCTGGGGGTCTGGGCAGGGACAGGGTGGGACTGGATGATCCCAGTGGGTTTATTCCCACCCAGGACATTCCATCATTCCATGAAATAGGTGTTGAGTCCAACCACGTGGGGAGTTTTCCCAGCCCAGGCTGAACTGGAGAGGAAAAAGGCAACGCAGTGAGAGCTGCAAAGAGGGGCTCTGTGTCTGTGACACTGTGGGAACCAAAGAGATCCTGTGCTCCTTCAGCCCAGCAGAATCCAGAAAAACCAGGAATTTTTCATTGAGGGGACACCTTGGAGCGCAAAGATAATGGAATCATGGAATGGTTTGGGTTGGAAGGGACCTCAAAGCCCATCCGGTGCCACCCCTGCCATGGCAGGGACACCTCCCACTGTCCCAGGCTGCTCCAAGCCCCAGTGTCCAACCTGGCCTTGGGCACTGCCAGGGATCCAGGGGCAGCCACAGCTTCTCTGGGCACCCTGTGCCAGGGCCTGCCCACCCTCCCAGGGAACAATTCCTTCCCAATATCCCATCTAAAGTTCCTCTCAGCTTAAGGCCATTCCCTGTGTCCTATCACTACAAGCCCTCCTGAAAAGATGAAACATTTCAGCTGCCTTGGAATTCTTGAGACTCTTGAAAATTGTTGTTTGCAGCTTTTTTCTTCTGCTAAATGGATTTGAGATTTACTTGGATTAGGGCCTTAATAAATACCTACAGTGTTTGTCTTTCATCTGGGAAATGTTTGCTTGCTTTTAAATAGGCTGCTCTTGTTTGCTCCAGTGTTGTCATGTTGATGGGAGCCTTTGGAAACAGGAATTCTGCCCTTAATTCAATAAAAGGATTTGGAAACCTGAGGCTCCAACTTGCCTCAAATATAACTGGGAGAAATCCAGGCTAGCAGGACTTTATTTCATTGCTGGGGAAGCAGCAGGAGAGCAGCTCCTTGACAATTTCTGATGCCTGGATGACTTTTTTATGTGCCTCAGGACAGTTTGTGGTAGTGTAGCTATTATTTATAAAGCTCAGGCCTGGCCAGAGGGCAGCTGTGCTGTTCCACGTGGTGGGAAAACCCAGCGGTGCTTCCCTGGGAGGAGATGATTACTCCTTCTGCCCCTCTGCCCCATCCTTGTGAGATCCCACCTGGAGTGCAGCATCCAGCACGGGGATCCCAGCGGAGGAAGGATGTGGAGCTGCTGGAGAGAGCCCAGGGGAGGCCACGGAGCTGCTCCAGGGCTGGAGGCCCTCTGGAGCCAGGCTGGGAGAGCTGGGGGTGCTCACCTGGAGAAGGGAAGGATCCAGGGAGAGCTCAGAGCCCCTTCCAGGGCCTGAAGGGGCTCCAGGAGAGCTGGAGAGGGACTGGGGACAAGGGCTGGAGGGACAGGAGCCAGGGAATGGCTTCCCAGTGCCAGAGGGCAGGGATGGATGGGATATTGGGAAGGAATTGTTCCCTGGGAGGGTGGGCAGGCCCTGGCACAGGGTGCCCAGAGAAGCTGTGGCTGCCCCTGGATCCCTGGCAGTGCCCAAGGCCAGGCTGGACATTGGGGCTTGGAGCAGCCTGGGACAGTGGGAGGTGTCCCTGCCCTGGGAGGGGGTGGCACTGGATGGGCTTTGAGGTCCCTTCCAACCCAACCCAACACCTTCCCCTGGCCCCTCCCACGAGGACACAGCCACGTGGTTCATGGCCTGGTTGTGCACTGGCACCATGGGGACAGTTTCTCACCAACACAGCCACGGTGGGACCTGCTGGTGGCACTGCCAGGACCTGCTGGTGCAAGATGGGGTGAAAGGTGGCCCAGAGGTGACCAGAGGTGGGACAGTCCCAGCCTGCCCAGGGAAGGGACAGGGCAGTGCCAGCCCCTCACGGAGACGCCTTTTCCAGGGCCGTTACTGACAGTCCCTTTGTAGAGCAGAGTAGCTCAACGATGAACTCCTGGGAATAAATCCACGGTGGGACAGCTCCTGGACCTGGGGATTTTCCACCCAGTGCAGCTCCCAAGTGGCTGGCAGCAGGGACAGCAGGGACAGCAGGATGTGCTTCCTCTCCCCCTTGGAAAGCGCTCATGGAGCCGCCTTGGCTCTGCTTCAGTCCAGGACTGTGACCTTTCTTCTCCAAGGGACATTTTGGCAGCGTTTTAGTGTCCTCCAGGCTGGTGGTTTTGCTCCAAGGAGCTGTGAAGGTCACTGGGCTGCTCAGGTGCCACCACCCTCCCTCCCTCCCTTCAACACTCCTGCCTTTGTCACCTGATCCCGCAGGATTGCCGGGATGGGACTGGGTTTCATCCCACCTGGTGAAAACAGCTGGGAGTGAAGGGTTTCTTTCTGCTCTCAAAATCTTATCAGAGAACTGTATTGAGCTTTTAAAAAGAGAATTAGGAGGTTGTGAGGTGATTTTGACACTGAACTTGGTGGCTGCAGCAGTTCTGGAGAGGTCAGTGCTGGCAGCGAAGGTGAATTTTAGAGCTGGAGTGTGCAAATCTCACAGGGTAATTAACATCAATTACTAAGATTTGTTGCTTGCTTTTGAAGAAGCCTCTTTCTCCAACCACTAATAATGAAAAGAGTCCCCTTTGCACAGCCCTTACCTCCTCACATGACCAAAACACAGACGGAAAAAGCAGGAAGAAAAGAGGGAAACAAAGGATGTGGAAGGAGCCTGATCACACAATAACTCCAGGTGTTGATGTACTGTCCACCTGCTCCTTCTCAGCTGATTTGTAGGCACAAACAGTTGTTCAGCCCCTGTTTTTCCACAGAAATCTCTTTGGATACAGCCTCCAGTTGTCTTTTTTCCCTTCATTTTTCCCCCAGAGCAGGACAGCAGCAGAGGAGTCGGTATCAGACACCCAAAGAAGGAACCAGAAGGTCCATGCCAGAGTGGGAAGTAAACAGGGAAAGTGTTCTGTGATCATGAGAGCTGTCAGATGCCAGGTTGAGCAGTTTGGGCAAATGGAGGTGTTATTCTCCATGTCACTTTAATAGCTGGTGATTAAATCAGAAGGAAAAGAGGGCAGGCAAGAGGATTTTATTATTAAAAGGGATGAGAAGGAAAAATGTGTGATCTGCTAGGACAGATCACACACCCAGGGCTAAACTTGTCACAACAGAATCAGGTTGATTCATGAGGCCGCATGCTGGGTGTAATTAGACCTAATTTTAAAATGAAAAAAAAAAAAAAGAAAAGAAGAATGGGTTTAAGGTTGAGCCACACCAGAGCTCAATCCTGCCCAAATTAGGGAGGAAGGAACTCAGCTGAAGGGCCCTGAGTCGCAGAGCTCCTCGTGGCCAAACCGAGATTCCTCAGGATGGTCCGGGCAGAATGTTCTGGAAATGAAACACACCCAGAGGCAGCTGTGGTGCTCACACAGCCACCAGAGCAGCCACCCCCAGCCCCACACCCCACAGGGGCTCTTCAGCGTCCCCATGAGAGTCGGGGATTTGGGAATTGCCCAGAACCCGGGCAGGGCTGGAAAAGAGGCCCCTCCATCTGCTGAACAGCACAGGGCAGGATGGAGCCAAGAGCTGACTTAATTCCTGTGAAAATAGCCCGAGTTTTTCCAGAGTGGCTGAGCATCCTCCTGAGATCAGGGGAGGGGGGAGATGCCGGCGCTTGGCCCCGCTGGGACCGCGGAGAAGGGCTCAGGAGCTGGGAAGGGCTGCCAGGTCCTGCACAGCTTCATTTCCCATTCCTGCAAAACTCAGCCGTGGCTGAAAGGATTCAACCAAATCCTTTCTGAAGCAGGGAGACTTCAGCCTGAGCAGAGGATTGCTCCTAAATGTAGGGATGGGGGATAATGGGATTCAAAAGTACGGCCTTGCAGCTGGAAGTGGAACCTCTGCTGCACCAGAGGTTCGTGATTTGGGATCAGGAGTGGGAGGCAAATTCTGCTGGTGGTGCCTCTGTCCCATCCCCACACCTGGAGCGTTTCTGGGCATGGAATTCCTGAGCTTTCTCTACCAAACAGCACAAATGCAGCCCCTTCCACCCTGCTAAATCCATTTATTTGTCCCCCTCTCTCTTGTCCTGGGTTGAGAGGTGATTATTGGTAATGGTCATCCTCCTCTGCCAGCTCCCCTTCACCCAAACCACCCCTCCGAGGGAGGACTCCAGCTGGGCGACTCCTGCCTGCAAAGCTTCTGCTGTTCCCGGTTCCATCTGGGAATGCCATGGGGAGCAGGCACAGAGGGCAGTGGCTGGGAAGGGACCCAGACAGCCCGGGCTGCCAGAAGTGTTGGGAAACATCCTGATCCCTTTCCATGCTCACAGATGCCTGGCACGGCCTGGCCATGCCTCGCTGGTGGCACCACTGAACGTCTGGAATTCTGGCAGTTAAAAATGTGCAAATTAGAGGAGTTTTATGTCCCCAAAGAATCCCAGGATCCCTGAGGCTGGAAAAGCCCTCCCAGCCCATGGGGTCCCAGCTGTGCCCGATGCCCACCTTGTCCCCAGCCCAGAGCTCTGAGTGCCACCTCCAGGCCTTCCTGGGACACCTCCAGGGATGGGGACTCCAAACCTCCCTGGGCAGCCCCTGCCAAGGCCTGACCACCCTTTCCAGGCAGAAATTCCTCCTACTGAAGAAACTCTTCAGTAGAAATGAATTGCACCATTAAACATCAAACAGCTTTTGTCACCACTTGCTTCCAATAGAGAACCTGGTCCAAAAGTGTGTTTTGCCCAATTATTCCATCATTTCTCACCACTTCTCCCTTCCACAGAGACTGGCTCTTTCCTGACATGTTTACCTTTGCTGCTGTCATGGTCACAACCCTGTCTGAGGCACATTTTTTGCACAGACGCCGCTGTCCCTCAGCCTGGTGACTTAGCAGGGGTGGCACTGCTGCACTGGGCAGCAGAGCCCTGCTCTGAACAGAAATTGCTGATAATTAATGGTCTGGGTGGCCCAGTGCCACCTGATTCTGCAACACCAGAATGGATAAACCAGCAACAACCTGGGGTTTATGAGCCCAGAGAGGGACAGGCCTGACGGAGCAGAGGAGGCTCAGGGGGGACCTCATTGCTCCCCACAGCTCCTGACAGGAGGGGCAGGGAGGGGGGTCGGGCTCTGCTGCCGTGTCCCAAGGGAAAGGAGGAGAGGAAATGGCCTCAAATTGCACCAGGGGAGGCTCAGGTTGGAGACTGGGAAAGAAAATTTCCCTGGCAGAGTGGTGAGGCCTTGGAATGAGCTGCCCAGGGAGGGGGTGCAGTCCCTGTGTGTGGGAGTGTTCAGGAGGAGTCTGGATGTGGCCCTTGGGGACAGGGTTTGGGGTGATGCTGCTGCTGCTGCTGGGGTGGCACTGGGTGGTCCTGAAGGGCTCTTCCAGCCTTGATTCTGGGATTCTGAGAAGATCCAGCACTGCTTTAACTCCACCTTTAGGGCAGGTTGGATAAGTCAAAGCTCTCTGATGCTGCCCTGGGACAGGGTTTTGCTGATCTCAGTCCACCAAACTCCATTCTCCATGACCATTCCCTGTGGATGTCCTGCTCTGCCTGGATGTCCTCGTGGTCACACCCGTGACCATGTGGCCACACAGGCACTGGAGTGACCACCAGGATGTCAGGATGGAGGGGAACATCAGTGGGAATGTAGGGAAAGAGGAGCAGTCAGGAATGTGCACCAGGGGGAAAAGCTTGACTGGCCGGTGATCGCAGAGCCCTCACACGCAGCCGGTGGGGCTGATGTCACCTTGGAATCCCAAAATCCAAGGGGCCTTGGCCCGGCCACCTCTGCCTCGTGCCACATCATGGTTTGGGAGGGGAGTAAAGATGTGCTGGAGGTTTGGTGTCAGGGACAAGATGAAGGTGAACGTGACAGGGATTTGGTCAGAGGGATGGAGCAGCTCTGCTGGGAGGAAAGGCTGGGAGAGCTGGCATTGTTCAGCCTGGAGAGGAGAAGCTCTGGGGTGACCTCAGTGTGGCCTTGCAGGGCCTGAAGGAGCCCCAGGAAACATGGAGAGAGACAATTTCCAAGGGCTGGAGGGACAGGACCCAGGGAATGGCTTCCTACTGCCAGAGGGCAGGGCTGGATGGGATATTGGGAAGGAATTGTTCCCTGGGAGGGTGGGCAGGCCCTGGCACAGGGTGCCCAGAGAAGCTGTGGCTGCCCCTGGATCCCTGGCAGTGCCCAAGGCCAGGTTGGACATTGGGGCTTGGAGCAGCCTGGGACAGTGGGAGGTGTCCCTGCCATGGCAGGGGTGGGGCTGGATGACTGTAAGGTCTCTTCCAGCCCAGGCTGTGCAGTGATTCCAGGATCCCTCCAGGCACCTGGGGGGGTTTCCAGTCCCTTTTCACCCCAAAAATGCAGCGTCTGGACTGATCCCCAGCTGTCTGACCCTGCTCAGTCCCAGCTCTCTGGAATATTGATGTTTATGCACCACAAGAAACACGAAACTGAATCCTGCTTTCTCCTCAGCATTGATCCTTAAATAGGAAAAGCACAAACCATAGCCCAGAAACTCCATATCCATGGAAACATGGTGCTTCAGCTCCTACGAGTCAACAAACACACCAGGAATTATTTTGCTGTCATTCTTACAACTTCATCACTTATTGGTGTTAAGAGACCCTTGGCTCCTCTGGTTGATTGTTATCTGTCACTTCTGGTTAAAGAATACTGCCAGAAGGATATCACTGCCTGAAATTTCACGTTCTCATTTCCAAAGTAACACCTACCACACGCTGCTGGATTCAGTTATTTGAGGTTTAAAATTAGATGGATAGACAGATCAATAGATGGATATTTGGTGTCTTTGTTCCCTCTCAGATATTTTGTCTCTTTTTTCCCCCTTCTCAGTCATTTTTAGCTGGAGATACCATCGAGTTCTGTGGTTTCATTGTAACCCTGATAAAGCTTTTTCACCCATTTTTTGGTGTCAGGTTGGTCTTTCCCGCAGAGGTGAAAGCAGCTTTTTGGAAATTAGAAACAAACTCAGCATTTCAAAACTGAAAAAGCAACAAGAATCTGGCTCTGGCAGGGCTGATTTATGCACAAAGATGCTTTTTTTTACTGGTGGAACTGGTTTGCACAGAGAGCAGAAGTGCTCCTGGGAATGGTGGCTTTTCTGGTTATCCCAGAATTTTGAGGGACAAATTTGAAGAGAGACTTTGGACAAGGGCATGGAATAGGATCAGGGGAATGGGTTTAAGGTGAAGGAGGGCAGGGAGAGATGGGATTTTGGGAAGGAATTCCTGGCTGGGAGGGTGGGGAGGCCCTGGCACAGGGTGCCCAGAGAAGCTGTGGCTGCCCCTGGATCCCTGGCAGTGCCCAAGGCCAGGTTGGACACTGGGGCTTGGAGCAGCCTGGGACAGTGGGAGGTGTCCCTGCCATGGCAGGGGTGGCACTGGATGGGCTTTGAGGTCCCTTCCAACACAAACCCTCTGGGATTCCCTGCATGGAACAAACTCGGTTTATCCATCAGCTGGAGCAGCCAAAGAAGTGTTGGAAAACCCATCCCAAGTCCCAGGGAGAAGGAGTGAGAAGGTCTGATCTCCTTAGCAGAGGCTGCAGGAGATTGCTGAGTGCACCGAGTGGTCCCACAAGTGCCACACAAAGGGCTCATAAACAAGGGAACCTTTATTGCAGCAAAGTTTCCACTGCAGCGACTCCTCCAGTGGTCCATAAAAGGGCATAAATTGGCTCTTTCATTCCAGAAAAATAAAATGCCTTCCCACTTGATAGCACCAAGAGCAGGAGCCAGCTCTGCGTTAAGGTGTTTACAGGATTAGGCACTCGGGGAAGGCAGGGGAGGGAGGAGGAGGAGCCCAGGCTGCTCTGGATGCTGCCTCACCTGCCTGGCCCCACACAATGCATTGTTTTTATTTCAAAAAACCCCAAACAAAACCACCTTCGTGCTTTCAAAACCACTGGCGAAGGAGCCACACTGAGAAATATGCTGGATGTGTTGCAGCCTGACAAGAGGAGAGAAGGTCCTTAATTTTAAGAGTTCCAAGGCTTTTTCTTCTTCTTCTTCTTCTTCTTCTTTTTGGTTTTTTTGCATGAGAAAATAACTCAGCATTCCAACGGCATCACTTGGCAGAAGGGGAATCGGAGCGCTCCAGTTGGAGGTTCAATAAATCAGGACAAGAATTGGCTCTGTCACTCCATAAACTCTTGGGCATTCGCTTTTCCTACCCTTCTGGAAGAGGCTGGCTGCTCTCTCAGGCACGCTGCTGGTGACGCAGCCACGGTTCCATCACGACACGCTCCGATGAAGGAAAAAGCAGGAGCACATTTGCGTGGCACAAAGACAACCGGATTTTCCACGGGTTTTGTCGCAGCCCAATGGAAATGGAAGGGTTCGGGTCACATTTGCAGGATTCCCTCGCTTTTCTTTCGGTTTAGTTTTTAATTATTTGGAAGAATCCAAAGGCAATCTGACACCTCGCAGCAGGCGCTGCTGTGAACATGATCTTTCTGTGCTGGTGTGTGGAAAGAATGCACAACAAAGGAGCTACAAAAGCTTTGTAAATATACATTGCCTGCCCTGGCAGAGAATATTCTGTCTGATTAACTCCCTGCTCCTGCTGTAAACGATATTCCCCTTTTATTGAACAGTTCAAGCCCTCCTGAACCCAATTAAAAGCTTCTCAGGTGTGCCCAGCGAGCAAAATTTGGATGCTGCTGTGCCTGTGCATGGGTGCATCAGGAATTTTTGTCATTAGAGATCTTAAACCTGAGCATAATTCTGTGTCCGTGGAGGGCCTGTGTGTTTTCCCAGCCTCAGAGGCTCTCGCTATATGAAAGCATCATTGTTTCTCCAAATGTTATGGCAAAAGCATGACTGGAATTGCAGCATTTCTAAATATTTTGCCTAATTAGTCTGCTGGGAAGAATTTGAACTCCACTTGTCCTGGATGTGAATGTGAAGTGTTGACTAAACCCCAAACATGTTTGCTGGCCAGCAGGGTCAGTATCCCCAGCTGCAAATCCCCAGGGACACTTTTCATGGATCCTTCCTTCCCAGCCTTTAGGTCTTGATGGGGTTTCTGGACTCTGAAGCAGGAGTGACTCCAATTCCAAGCCCAGGTCTTCCTCTCCTGGCTTAGAAACAAAACTGAAGGCATTTCCATAGATAATAACCCAGGGAGGGATTATATCCCAAAAATCCAGCTGTTCCCCCCTGCTGGGTCTGTCAGAGGAGCATCCCCTGATGTGTTATTCCTCACCTTACTCCAACCAAAATTCACTTTCTGTGGTGGAAGCAGCAGCTGCTTTCCACAGGGGAGAAGGGTTGGAGCAAGGGGCTCTCCTGCCATTCACAGGGATTACTGGGAGGGCTGGAAACGGTGGAGGAATCAAAGGGGTTTATCACTGTGATGGTTTTTGAGGTCCCCTCCAATCCAAGCCATTCCCCTTCTTCCCAGAATTGTCCTGGTCAGTTGAGAGAGGGGCTTCTGCTCTGTGAGGTGCTCAGAGAGTTCTGGGCACCAAGACCTTTTCCAGGCCCCCTTTCTGGGTGGCTTTGGTTCCCTGTTACACAGCACCTGGATCGTGCTCACTGCAGGTGAGTCCCTCCCAGCTCGGGCAGCTGATCCAGGCACCGATCCTTTCCAGGGCAAGGAAAGCCCAGAACTTATCCCACAATTTCCAGTCCATGGGTTAAACTCCTGTGCAAGCCAAAATTCCCAGTGCTGGGGTGTGTGGGTGTGCAGTGAGCACGGGATCATGGAACAGTGGAACGCTTTGGGTGGGAAGGGGCCTGAAAGCTCATCCAGTGCCACCCCTGCCATGGGGACACCTTCCACTGTCCCAGGTTGTTCCAGCCTGGCCTTGGACACTGCCAGGGATCCAGAGGCAGCCACAGAGTCTCTGGGAATTCCATCCCAGCCCCTCCCCACCCTTCCAGGGAACAATTCCTTCCCAATATCCCATCCAGCCCTGCCCTCTGGCACTGGGAAGTCATTCCCTGGGTCCTGTCCCTCCAGGCCCAAACCCCTGGGCTGAGCTGCTGTCACCTGGTGAATGAATTCACAATTTCCTGATAAATTCTGTTCCCATGAAGTTCACTCCTGCCTCCCAGTGCTGTCCCCTCCTCCTGTTGCTCCCAGCCAGACTGACCCCCCCTTTACTCCTCTCTGTTTCAACCCTTTCCCAGCTGAGGAACAGAACATCTCATCTTCCCACCTCCTGCTTCCCATTTTTCCCTCATCCCTCACCACGAGGGTCCCGCTGTCCAGAGGCAGGGCCTGCTGGCTGTGTCCCTGTGGAAAAGCCAGGACAGGGCAGGGATATCTCACTGATAGTGGGGGACAAGGTCACCTGGAAATCTCAGCTTCAACGTGCAGAGGAAGCCAAAGGACCTCAGTGGGCCCACAGGAAGTTTTCCAGCTCCAGGGTTATTTTCTGCTCCCATTTTCACACCTGGGCATGGAAGGACTGGCAGGGCAGCGATGATTCTTCCAAGACACCTTTCTATGAGTCTCTGGAAGGACACGGGGTGAGGGCTTGGCCTCCTGGCATCGAGGTGGCACTTCAAATAATAACCAGTGACTTCCCAGGGATGCTCTGGGGCTCCCTTGTTCACAGAATCCCAGGATGGGGGAGGCTGGAAGGGACCACAGTGGGGTCACCTGGTGCCACTCCCTGCTCCGTCCCAGAGCACAGGGCACGGGATTGTGTCCAGATGTTCTGGAATATCCCCAGGGATCCCTGTGCATTCCAAGAGCCAAACTCCTGTAATCCATGCTGGTGGTGTTCAGAATCCTGTACACTGTGAGAATGGATTGGTCACACACAAACAAATAAATACCTCGGGAATGAGCGTGGGGAAAACCCAGAAAAATGAGCACGAGGCATCAAAATTAGCGAGGAACTAAAACGGGGGGAAATTCCTCCTTAAGGGGGAAAAACAGCCAAGAAATCCTGCATTAGTGCAGCTTGTTAAATCAGCAACCTGTTGTGTCTGATCTTGTAAGGCTGGGAGCAGCTTTCCCACTTCCCTGGGCTCCCCTGGGCTTGTTAACACAAGCCCTGCTATTCCTTTTCTAGGGAATTTAAATGCATGAATTTCTTCTTTATTTATTGTGGTCAGGGCTAATTCTCTGAAAAGAGGGGGCTGCTCTGAAAAGGTAAAGCATCTTTGAGCCCCAGCCATCAGGTAATTTTAGCCATAAAACATCCCTGGGTTTTATGCTTGGAGCAGGAAATAATCATGAGGTGCCCGAGGTCCCTGGGAGGTGACGCTTAACAAATGCAGGAGAATTTCTGCCTTCAGAACCTCTTCTCCTCGAGTCAATAAAGCACTGACCTGTCTCATTTCTGCACATGCCTCATGTTTGTGGTCAATTATTCTTTGGTTACGTTCTCAAGCGCCCCAAGGCTCCTGCCCAGGAGCTGCAATGTGCTCTTTGATTTCAGGAAGTTGTCCAGAGAGGGCTGCAGCAAATGGCCCCTGGCAACCCCTCCTGCTAATCTTTCACACGCTCCAGAACCTTGGGTTAAAGGCAGGAGAAATCCCTTCCTCATGTAATTGATACGTTCCTCATTTCACTTCCCCGAATTTTATTCATAAAAACCAGGATTTGGCCACTCTGCACAGCTTTGTTACAACCACTGGTGATCTTGCCGTGGTCGGTGGCACCAGGTCTGTGTAAGGCTCATCCTTCAGGACAGGACTCACCAGCTCCTGCTCCTCGTGCTCCTCAGGATTCCCCAGCCTGGGATTGTCTTTCCAAGAGTGAACCGGGATTTAGGATCCCTCATTCCTGAGGGGTCATGTTCAGATAGAGGATGGGATGGATGGAGGACGGAAAATGGACAATGTGATGGGAACAGTTCATCCAGTGATTCCCAGACAGCTCAAACTCCATCACAAATCCTGGATCGACAGGACAAGAGGGTATGGTTTTAAACTGCCAGAGGGCAGGAAGAGATGGGATATTGGGAAGGAATTGTTCCCTGGGAGGGAGGGGAGGCCCCAGAGAAGCTGTGGCTGCCCCTGGATCCCTGGCAGTGTCCAAGGCCAGGCTGGACATTGGGGCTTGGAGCAGCCTGGGACAGTGGGAGGTGTCCCTGCCACCCCATGGCAGGCATGGCACTGGATGGGCTTTAAGGTTCCTCCCAACCCAAACCATTCCATAAGCCTATGAGATGCCTGGGATTTTAATTTTGGACCAGAGGAGTCCTCAGAGTGTCACCCACACAGCAGAAATCCAGGCTGGAGTGAACCCTGCATGGAGGGCTGCAGAGCGGGTGCTGCTCCTGAAACTTCTCACTTCCTTCTCACTTTTCCCCTGCAAATATTGCTACCCCTCATCAGGGGAGTGGCATTGGGTTGAAGGTCCAGGGGTGGTGATGGTGGTGCTGATGATGGGACTGGATAATCCTGAAGGGTTCGTCCCACCCTGGTGGTCCTGGGGTTGTGTCAGATAATTTGGCTGATCGTGGTTTTAGTCTGTTTGGGCTGTTTCTGTTTGATAGGCAAGGTGACTGAAAGTGGCAAACTTCAGCAAATTTAAATGAGGCACAAACTGCGTTTTTTTAATTGGTACCAGCCTGGCTGTGAGTTCAAAGGGGCTCTTCCAACTCCTTGGATGTGCACCTGAGTTATGGAGCACCTGCCTACAAGCAGGGAACAGCAAACACAAACAGACAGCAAGGGGAGGCATTGATTCATCTTCATTTGTAAAACGGAGGCTTTAGCGAGTCGTTGATAGCAGTGACTCCTGGGACCGAGTCCATCTGGGATGATGAACTCATAAATAACATTTGGGGTCTAAATTAAGAGCTGGATTGTGGCATTGGCTGCCCCCTGAGTAAGAGGGCAGGGCAGCACAGATGGTGGAGATGCTGAGTGAGAAGTGGTCACCCCTCCTGCAGCCTCAGGGCCCAGCCAGGCTCTGCTCCTCCCTACCAGACCCTGCTGGGAGCAGACTGTGCTCTGAGGCAGCTCTTGGCACCTAAAAAAGAGCCCGTGGGGCATTTCTGGTGGGAGTTGTGTGTCCTCAGCAGGGCAGGGATTGTCCCTCTGGGCTGGGGCCCCTCCAGGGCTGCGTCCAGTTCTGGGTCCTGCAGGAGAGCCCTGGAGGGGCTGGAGCGTGTCCAGGGCAGGGAACGGAGCTGGGAAGGGGCTGGAGCCCCAGGAGGGGCTGAGGGAGCTGGGAAAGGGGCTCAGCCTGGAGAAAAGGAGGCTCAGGGGGGACCTTGTGGCTCTGCACAGCTCCCTGACAGGAGGGGGCAGCCGGGGGGGTCGGGCTCTGCTCCCAGGGCACAGGGACAGGAGGAGAGGGAACGGCCTCAGGCTGGGCCAGGGGAGGCTCAGGGTGGACACGAGGAGAAATTTCTGCCTGGAAAGGGTGGTCAGGCCTTGGCAGGGGCTGCCCAGGGAGGTTTGGAGTCCCCATCCCTGGAGGGACAGTGCAGGCAGCTGAGTGTCCTCGCAGGGCAGGGCTTCCCTAACGTGGGATGAACACAAGGGAAGGAATATGGGACCTTCCAGACTGAAGCTCTCGTGCCATGGGGCTGGTGGGAGGCTTTAGCAAGGCTCCACTGTTCAGGGCTGTGGGTGTCTTTGGGAACGCTGGGGACAGAAGCCAGCGGGTCAGACAGACACCAAAATCCACATGAACGCTTCTCCAACAGCAGGAACAATACAGGAATTGACTGCTCCGCAGAAGTGCTGTGTGGAAGCCGGGCTGGAAGAGGAGGTACTTGGGGCCACGGTGACATAACCCACACCAGGGAGGGGCAGAGTTTGCAGGGACTGTGCACAAGCCAGCCCTGGGTGTGCTTGAGCTCGGCTTAAAATAAAACTACAAATGGTCTCAGTTCTTATTGTGGGAGCAGGAGAAACAGAGCGAGCCAGGCAGCAGCCTCAGCGTGGCCCGAGCGTGCGGGGATTCCTCCCACTCCCCTCCCGGCCATTCCTCCCCTCCTGGCAGCTCCCAGGGCTGGGACAGGCAGAGTTTGGGAACGCAGGGACAGCGTGCTCAGGGCTCGCTCTGCACCCTCAGCACAGCTCCTGTGGGTGCAAATTCCCTGTGCTGGGCAAGAGCAGGGTGGATTTATTGACCGAAGGCCTTGATCCAAGCTTGGAATCCTGGCATCCCCTGAGCTGGAAGGACACACAGGGATCACTGATCCAAGCCCTGGCCCTGCACAGACCCGCCAGCAATCCCACCCTGTGCATCCCTGGGAGCATTGTCCAGACCAGGCCCTTCCCCATCCTCATGTCCCTCCTTTGGACTCTCTCCAAGAGCTTTGGACCTATTTTATTTTGAGGTGCTCAAAACTCCAGACACTTCTGGGCACCGCATCCAGCTGGAATCTCTCTGGGGGTGTCACAGCCCAGGTGTTCCAGCCCTGGAGATGGCAAACCCAGGGTGGAAAATCCGTGTGATGCTCACTCAGCAAAGCCCCAGCCTCGCTCCCTGCTCCCAGTGCCCCCATTCTTTTCCACAGACGAGCTGGTGGAGAGGAGAAAAAAAATAAATATTTTGGGATAACGCTGCTGAGTCATTAACCATGTGATGGAAACAATTCCTGCAGTTCTCACCCGCCAGCTCCACCTCCAGCCTCCCAGGAGCTGGGGGCTGCTGCACTGCTGTCCCTCCTCCTCCGAGCCTTTTGTGTTCCAAGTGCTCTGTCCACAGGCAGCAATGGGAATCTGCTCCATGACTCATCCCCTGGGCACTGCAGCCACTCTGATAACACTCCCCGCTCAGACCTTTCACATCTAACACAGCTGGGAGAGTCTGGAACAAAGATTTGGGGCAGGGGAGAGAGATTAGCTCCCAATGGCTTCTCTTTTATGCATTTAAATCTTTAAAAATATAAATACAAAATATGTATTTAAATGAGGAGCTGAAAACTAACTTTAAAAGGGGCCTCAGCTTGGCCTCTACAATTGCAAATCTGAATTTTCCATCTATCCCTGCCCTTGCACCATCCTGGATTGAGGTGTGGACATCCTGCAGAGGTGGTTTGCATAGAGAAAAGCTGTTTGTGCACTTCAGGAGGTGCAGGAAGAGCTTTTGTGCATGCAAACCACCAGCTCCATTTGGAAAATGTGTCATTAAGTGGTGGTTTGTCACAGCTTTCTTGCCTTCCTCCCTTCCAAATGCCTGCGTACACAGGATTGAAATGCTCTGTGAGCTGCTGGGTGAAACAGGATTTTCAGATTCTTCAGTAATTTATATTTACTTCCACCTAACAATGGAAATTGCTTACAGTGCACAACTTTTCAGCCTACTATGGATGAAGATGCAGTTTGGAAATCTCCCCAGATTCCTGGCACATTTATTACGACAACTCCAAAGTCCAGAGCGCTTGGGATCTTTAATCTTCCCATTCCTGTAATAAGAGAAGTTGTATAATCCATCTCTGAAGGACAAATCCTTAAGAAAATACTGCCAGTGTATCCTGAGAGTAGAATTCCTGCCTTTGAAATCTCTCATCCATATTCAGCCAGGAAAAGCCTCTCATTTTCTCCCATTATCACATTTGCTTGCTTGTTGAAAAGCACTCACGGAACTCAGCAGCCTCTTCCAGGCCCATTTTCCCTTTCCACAGCCCTTTTTCCTTTCAGCAGCTGCTTCGGGGTGGGCAAAGATGGGACCAGAGTGGTGCCCACTGGAATGAGGAGTTGGTGCCTCCCAGAGAAGCTGTGGCTGCCCCTGGATCCCTGGCAGTGCCCAAGGCCAGGTTGGACACTGGGGCTTGGAGCAGCCTGGGACAGTGGGAGGTGTCCCTGCCATGGCAGGGGTGGGGCTGGATGGGCTTTGAGGTCCCTCCCAGCCCAAACCATTCTGGGATTCTGGGATTCTATGAAAATGCCATTAAACTTTAGCACTTTAGAAGTTTGGGATGGAAATGACCCCTAAGGCCTCTGCCAGAGAAAGGTTCCTCCTTCCAGGGCCACAATAACCTCAGCACACAGGGAAGAGGAGGACGCTCTGTTCCTTAACCCGGCCTTTCCAGCTGCTTGTGCATCCAGGGGCTTCAGCTCTCTCACCTCTCCCAGGCTGTAGAATCCTGGAATGGGTTCGGTTGGAGGGGCCTCAAAGCCCACCCAGACCCACCCCTGCCATGGCAGGGACACCTCCCACTGTCCCAGGCTGCTCCAAGCCCCAGTGTCCAACCTGGCCTTGGGCACTGCCAGGGATCCAGGGGCAGCCACAGCTTCTCTGGGCACCCTGTGCCAGGGCCTGCCCACCCTCCCAGGGAACAATTCCTTCCCAATATCCCATCCAGCCCTGCCCCCTGGCAGTGGGAAGCCATTCCCTGGGTCCTGTCCCTCCAGCCCTTGTCCCCAGTCCCTCTCCAGCTCTCCTGGAGCCCCTTTAGGCCCTGGAAGGGGCTCTGAGCTCTCCCTGGAGCTTCTCCTCTCCAGGTGAGCCCCCCCAGCTCTCCCAGCCTGGCTCCAGAGGGTCTCCAGCCCCGGAGCAGCTCCGTGAATTCCTCTGGGCTCTCTCCAGCAGCTCCATGATTTTCTCGTGCTGGCCCCCAGGGCTGGGGTCTCTCAGGGCAGAATCCCCTCCCTCGACCTGATCCAGCCCAGGATTCCTTTGCCCTCCAGGGCTGTGGGATTTTATTTCCTCTTTCCCAGCTCACCTCCAAGGACTTGGCTCCTTCACATCCAATACATACGTGGAGGAAAATTCCACTGCACAAAGGGGTTTTCTCTTTCTCCTCCTTCCCAAACACCACTCTCAGAGCAGGTGGTGCCAAGTTACATAATTGTAGATATTGGTCCTCCTTCTCCCATTCCTGGGTCCTGCAGAAGAGGGATTTGTGGTGAGTAAGGGCAGCTGGAGAGCAAGAAATCCATGGATCATTCTCCAGGGGGAGAGAACAGCTGAGCTGGGCTGGGGACAAAGACAAAACATGATTTTCTGGAAAGGTGAGTTGTCCTAGGATCATCTGAGGAGGGATCTTTGGACAGGACATGAAAAAGTCCAGCTTGGATTCTTCCAGTTCAGCCACTGTGTGTTGCCCACTGAATTTGAGAAACCAACAGGAATCTGTTGAAACTGGAACAGTTTCCCCTGGGTGAGGTGACATTATGGAAAAAATGGGATTGAACCTCTCAGGACTTCAAAACTTGGAGTGCCCTTTGCTGGGCAATATTTGTGTTTATAATTTTATCTGGAGATAGAGCCAGAGCTGTTTCTGTCCCTGCCAAAGGAAACGATCGATATAAATCATCCACCTACAAGTGAGGCCTGGGGCCGCTGTTTATGTGATATGGAACAATTTCATTATTGTTAATTATTTCTTTTGGTAGGACTACAAAGTGGTAAAAGCCTTTTTTAAAATTATTTTTATTTTTAAGAAGGACAGGAAAGAAAGCCAACTTTCAGCATTCCCCTTTTTTTTGGCATTTTCATGTTGATAAGGGGCTTGGTCAGTGTTCAGATTTCATGTGCAGAGCCCAGGAATGGAGGTTTAAAAAGGCAAATTTAGCCTTACCCCTCTGCTAAAGGGCATTTGTTGCTTGCTGTGGATCTCTAAAGGCAATTTTCCTGCTGTTTCCAGTGTGAGTGTCAGAACCCAGCACCAAACAGGGCAGAGCTGCAGGTTCTTACAGGAAATGAAATTCCTCTTTGTTTTCTTTGTTGCTGTTGCCGTGTGTGCACATCCCCAGCCCACTCTCACCTCAGGGTCCTGCCCACACCTTGCAGCAGGTGCAACACGGCGCCACCCCAGCTAAAGCCACCAAAAAACAAAATTCCAGGCTCACAGGTGATGCTGGTGCTGCCACCAAAGCCGTGGTGGCTCCAGGTCTGTGCTGCTCATTCCACCCTTTTCTGCCTGCATTGATTGCTCCTGAAAATTAAATAAGGCCCAGGACTGCTCCATGCACACAGAATCTCCCCCCAACCCAAACCATTCCATGATTCCATTATCTCTGCGCTCCAAGGTGTCCCCTCAATGAAAAATTCCTGGTTTTTCTGGATTCTGCCGGGCTGAAGGAGCACAGGATCTCTTTGGTTCCCACAGTGTCACAGACACAGAGCCCCTCTTTGCAGCTCTCACTGCGTTGCCTTTTTCCTCTCCAGTTCAGCCTGGGCTGGGAAAACTCCCCACGTGGTTGGACTCAACACCTATTTCATGGAATGATGGAATGTCCTGGGTGGGAATAAACCCACAGGGATCATCCAGTCCCACCCTGTCCCTGCCCAGACCCCCAGCAATCCCCCCTGTGCATCCCTGGCAGCGGTGCCCAAACGCTCCTGGAGCTCTGGCAGCCTCGGGGCCGTGCCCATTCCCTGGGGAGCCTGGGCAGTGCCCAGCACCCTCTGGGGGAAGAACCTTTCCTGCTCTCCAGCCTGACCCTGCCCTGGCCCAGCTCCAGCCACTCCTGGGTCCTGTCAGGTCACAGGAGCAGAGCTCGGAGCTGTCCCTCCGAGGAGCTGCAGGCCCTGATGGGTCTCCCTGAGCCTCCTCTGCTCCAGCTGGACAATCCAAGTGCCCTCAGCTGCTTCACGTTTGGTTCTTCCAGGCCCTTCCCCACCTTTGTGGCCTCCTCCCGCAGCTCTCCCCGTTCCCGAAGCACGCACGTGTGCCCACACCTGCCTCGGGAATGACGGCCCCGGTCCCTGCCCCAGCTCATCCATCCGCAGATCGGCTGGGCTTTGTCTCACTCGCTCTTCCCGGAGCGCCGGGCACACGCAGAGCTCCAGACAAACAGCGGCATTGCCATGGAAATGCTCGCAGGCAGCGCCGAGCATCGCTGGCACCGCCCGCGCCTCCTGCCGCGCCCCGCTCCTCGTGCCGGGACCCGGGGACGTGCGAACGTGTCACCGCCCCACGTGCGAGCGCAGGGGGCTCCGCAGGGCCAGGGGCTCGAGCAGCAAAAGCAGCGCATCCTGAGCGCTGTGCCTGGAGTGGTGGCACCGTGCCCGTCCCTGCCCCTGTCCCGGCAGGGGTTTGGTGCGGCCGCTCCCAAACACGTGCGGGGACAGAGGCGGCCACCGTGGGGTCTCTGTGCCCCTTGCACCCCGGGGGCTGAGGGGCTGCTGCTGCCAGCACCGCCCCTGCTGCCCCGGCAGGGCTGGGGCAAGGCTCGGGGTGGTTCTGGGCTTTGCTGCCCCGCGAACGGGAGAAAGCGTGGGGCACCTCCTGCTCCAGCTGGGAATGCCGTGAGAACTCGGGAACGGGGCACGTTAGGGAGGCATCAGCAAAAGAAGAGATCCTGGGAAGTGCTGATTGTACCGGATCCCCCAGTTTCGGACGGGGGAAGAACTCTGCAGGTTCCAAACCCAGCGAAGGAGTTGCTGTTACTCCCCGAGTTGTGCCGAGGAGAGCACGGGTTGTTCTGCCTGGCAGCCTTGGATCCCCTCATTACACAACACACAGGGTTCCACATCCCACAAAGCAACCCCACACTTCATTGTTTCACTTTTTGTATCTCATTGCAACATGGGAATTGCTAAAATATTCTCTTTTTTTGATGTATCAGCACTCCCAATGTCTCTGCAAGGGGCTCTTTGACTTCCCACTTCCCTGCAACCGTTGCTGTATTTTCCACAGGTTGTTTTCCACATGTGTTTGCTGCAGGAATTGTTCTGTGTTTTACCTAATCTAAAATTTGGGACACAAATCCCCACATTTGGCTGATACAACACACAAAGTTCTGTGCTGATTCACCTCAGTCTGGCAGCATCAACACCGTAATTGCCCTGCACTCGTTGCAAGTCCCAGTGTCAGGTGGATCAGCTTCCACTAAAAAAAGGGTTGGATATATCCCAGACATTGTAGCTGCTGCAAAAAGTCGGAAAACCCGAATTTTAACAGGATGCACTGCCGGGGATCTTTGTGGTACCTCATAAAGAGAATCACAGGAGCACAGAATACCCTGGAAGGGACCCACAGGATCATTGATCCAACTCCTGCCCTGCACAGACACCCCAGAAATCCCACCCTGTGCCTGCTGAGGGAGAGTCCCCTTCATTGTCCCTTGCTGGGCAGGGGGTGGGAATGTTTGGCCACAGGGACACACCAGGACACGCCTGGCAGAGCTGGGCTTTGCTGCCAGGCTGTGCCTGCCCTGACTTGCTGTGCTGGGTAACCCAGGCTCAACACCCCCCGCTCCTGCCAGGCCTGCTGGGCTGGAAAATTGGGTGTTAAATGGCACAGCAGGGCCAGCAGGGCTGCAAATGGAAAGGGAATCCTGATTTTCTTGGGAGTTAACAAGTGAGAGGTTCTGGACATGGATTGGTGTCAATAGGAAATGATGCTGGAAATTGTTTTCATCTGTGGGAATGGTACAATCCCAGACTGGTTTGGGTTGGAAGAGACCTCAAAGCCCATCCAGTGCCACCCCTGCCATGGCAGGGACACCTCCCACTGTCCCAGGCTGCTCCAAGCCCCAGTGTCCAACCTGGCCTTGGGCACTGCCAGGGATCCAGGGGCAGCCACAGCTTCTCTGGGCACCCTGTGCCAGGGCCTCCCCCCCCTTCCAGGGAACAATTCCTTCCCAATCTCCCATCCAGCCCTGCCCTCTGGCACTGGGAAGCCATTCCCTGGGTCCTGTCCCTCCAGCCCTTGTCCCCAGTCCCTCTCCAGCTCTCCTGGAGCCCCTTTAGGTCCTGGAAGGAGCTCTGAGATTTTCCTTGTTGGCTGTATAATTTTTGTGTAATTTTTTTGGGGGGGGTTGAGATCCTGAGAGAGATTTCTGAGTTTTTGCTCAAAGTGTGGCAGAAAGAGCTGAGCCTCTGGCCCTGGCACAGGGTGCCCAGAGAAGCTGTGGCTGCCCCTGGATCCCTGGCAGTGCCCAAGGCCAGGTTGGACACTGGGGCTTGGAGCAGCCTGGGACAGTGGGAGGTGTCCCTGCCATGGCAGGGGTGGCACTGGATGGGCTTTGAGGTCCTTCCAACCCAAATTCTTCTGTGATTCTATGATGGTGATCTTTACCCATTCAGATTTTCCTGCCTGCAGCGTTTCCTTCCAAGTCCTTTCCTTTGTTACTTCCCTGTGAATAAAAAGCCCACACTGCACAGGCTGAGCCAGAGCTGTTTCCCGCAGTGCCCTGAGGACACTTCCTGCAAATTCATGGAAAAGCTCAGGTGCCATCAAGGCACTGTTCCTGCTCCCAGAGGTCAGAGCTGCCCCTCTGGGAGGGCTGCAGCCCCTGCTGAGCTCTGACCTCAGTCCTGAACCCCAAAACCCCCAAATCTTCCACATCTGGGGGGGGTTCAGCCAAATCTCCTGGATTTTCCTTCCAGTTTGGAAGCCTGGCTGGATGGAGGAGCTTGAAGCACTCTCAAAAAGACATTTCACTACTGAATTCCCATCCAGGCAGGAACACAAATTATCACAAATTTCAGAATAGTTTGAGAAAAAAGGTGATTAAGTTCTGAAAGCCTCCCAAATTCCCAGGAGATTGAATCCCCCAGGTCCATGGTGTCAGTGACATCCAACACCTGTGAGCTCCTGATCTCTGGAAAGCAGAGTAGCTTGGCACAAATGTTAATTGGAGGAATTAACACCTGCATTAATTATCAGCATAAACTGAATTTGAGGCTTCTGATTATATTTTATGACATCTGCTGCAGGTTGCACGTGCAGGAATAAATGGATTATCCAAAAGATTTGAAATTACTCACATTGCACCAAAAGTGTTTATTTAATATATTGTTGCAAGGACTAAATTCCCTTGGAGTGTGACTCCAGTGAGCTCTGTCCACGGATTTTGGGAAGAACATGGGATCCTGTTTGTCATTTGAAATTTTAAATCATTAATTTTGAATCGTCACTGCACAATAAAGAAACCAAGACTAAGAGCAAGGCCTTTGCTTGCCCCAGGATGATTTTCCTCTGCCTGGCAGCAGGAGAGGGAAACAAAGAAGGTGCTTGATGAATCCTCTTTGTGTCACTCCAAGGGAGAATTCCTGAATGCTGTGGAATGAATGCTGTGGGATCTGCAGCTCTTCTCCAAGTGGGTGATGCTGGGTGAACTGGATGATCCTGAAGGTCTCTTCCAACCCTGTGTTTCCAGGATTTCTCATTTATTGAGTATTTCCAACATCTCCACAGTGACCTACAGAGGAATTTTGTTTTTTCCTGGGGATTTCTTGGACAAAATCACTTGAGCGTGTTCTGGATCATGGAATCTTTAGATGGAGTTGGTCTCCAAATGGAAATCCAAAAAATTCCTGTTCCATCAGAAGTCCTGCACAGGGAATGAACTCCCTGGGCCTGGAGCACAGAGGGAGCTGCAGGTGGGCAACAGCTCCCTGAGAGTTGGAGCAAAGTCACAATTCCAGTTGGATTTTGCGAGACCTGAAAATGCTGAAGAACTGCCTGAAATCTGCATTTTCTGCCCAGACACACTTTTTGTATGGAAAAAGGATTTTTGAATGGGAAAGGAATGAATGTCCAGGAAAACCTGGTGCAGAAATTGTTGTCTCTGTAAGAAAGGGAGAGACAGAGCCTGGCTGCACATTCTCCACTTTAATAAACTGGAATTTGGGAGGAGCCACCACAATCAGGGAAGCACGACACAGGTGAGCTCCACTGGAACAAGGGAAAAATCAATTTCCTTGATTTTTTTTTTCTCATTTATTGAGCAGATTCTGAGCATTTCTGCAGGATATCAGCACTATGAACAGCAACGTGACTTTTGCATGTGTCATTTCTAAGGGTGAAAGGATCAAACCTCATCACTCCTCTAACTTAATCTGAGTTAGGGATTCCTCTGAGAAAATGTGGGTTTAAACTTGATTAAATTGGACCAGTTGCTTTGTGATATTCTATTTGCACAACACAGTTTATTAGCAGCAAATTCCTGCCCAGAGAAGAGGACAAACAGCTGGAAAATCAGGGAGAAGCTTCGTGGGGGAGGTGTAATTTTAATTGCATGGAATTCCAATATCACGTCCCCAGCACTGGGAGGGTGGCTCAGCACAATCTCAGAACCCTCTGGAAGGAGCTGACGTGGCAAATCAGCCAATTTCCCAGAATCGGAGAATCCCAGGATCCCTGAGCCGGAAAAGCCCTCCCAGCCCATGGAGTCCCAGCTGTGCCCGATGCCCACCTTGTCCCCAGCCCAGAGCTCTGAGTGCCACCTCCAGCCCTTCCTGGGACACCTCCAGGGATGGGGACTCCAAACCTCCCTGGGCAGCCCCTGCCACGGCCTGGCCACCCTTTCCAGGCAGAAATTCCTCCTGGGGTCCAACCTGAGCCTCCCCTGGTCCAGTCTGAGGCCAATCCCTGTCCCTTGTTGCCTGTGAATGTTCCCTCTGAGCCTCCTTTTCTCCAGGCTGAGCCCTTTCCCAGCTCCCTCAGGAGTTCTCCAGCCCCTTCCCAGCTCTTTGTACCTCTGCTCCTGCTCACTTTCCTGCCTTGGCTCTGGGACAAGGCCAAGGGCTGTCACCTCCCAGGTGTTTGCAGAGCCATCCACCCAAACCCCTCCCTCAGTTCCTGACAAAACCTCTCACTCCCCTGACAGGGCAGCGATGCCAGCCCTTGGTTGTCTCCCAGGTGATGGGATTTCAGGCTCCTCTTGCCAGAAATGCATTGGCTGCAGCCTGACTTGGTTTATTAATTTATTTCTCTACTTTATTTATTTATTTTGTGTAAGACACCAACAAAGCTTAACATCCTTTTCCTCACCTGTGGGAGGGAACCACTGAAGCAGAAATTCAGCCATTCTGGCACAGTCTGTGTCTGTTTACATCACTGAAGGCACAAAAAGACCTCATGAAATGATCTGGGGTTCAGAAACCCTTCAACATTTGCATTTTAGAGCTGATTTTTCTTTTTTTTTTTT